>OX104123.1:65642451-65779116 GCA_944474755.1 Limnoperna fortunei
TATGAAAAAGGGGGCTTAAACTGGTCAAAACCAGGTCAATAATGGATTCCGCTGTACAGTAGTCAAGCGGAATTCAATATGAACCTAGTTTCATCAAGTTTAAGCCTGTTGTATGAAATTTTAGTGCTGTTGCGATTTATCGTGACCGAACGTTGTTTTCAAACCAATCAAAATCACGCAAAATTCTATTCATATAATAATTCAGAAATAACTATATATTTATAGTTCTTTATAATAAATAAGATCTCATGTATGGTTTTTTTTAAAAAGGTCTTTGTTTACAAAGTCACGGGCAAATGTAGTACCGCAGTAAAAGGGTAATGACGTGTAGTATTGGTTATCTGCTGGAGAGTGGTTATTGTTGTGTGTCATGTGTATTTGTCCGGATCTAGATTTGGAATCGAACTCTATTTTTGGCTACTGTAAGGTCAGTTTTCTCGATAATATATATAATTTAAAAAAGGAAAACATTTTGCTGTATGTTTAACACTGGGACGATACTTGGGGAAGTTCCCCGTGGTCTTACACAGAGCTGCCAAGCGCGTCCCCAGATTGCGGATCGGGAAGACCCACTCACTGAGGGGGATGTAAGGTTATATTATAGCTCACATAAAAACCTTGCATTTTGATTGGTTAGCAAGCCGTATACATCAGGCTATGTATACGTCTACAGCCGTATACATAAAGCATATTTTATCCCGTATGGGGCCCCTGGGAAAACAAATCATCATGGCCGCCTTCGTTCCGCTTCGATTGACAAAGTAACGTCAAACCCGAACATATTTTAAACGACGTAAATTAAAAAAGGATATGTAATATATTTGTTTAAATAACAGAAGGGATGTAAATTAAGAAACAAATCTACTCAAATATCAGCGATAGAAGGCACGGAAAATTAAGGGGGGGGGGTTCTGGGTCAATAATGTCAGTCTCAGGTCACAAATCCTGTATGATTTTTTTGTGTCCTCTATAAAACTGTGTCAATGTACAAAACAACAAACGAGAACCTTGATCTCAAGCGCACTAAATGTTAATAAACATGTACCTGCTCTGCATCATCATGCACTCTTCAGTCAAAATCCGTTGATATTCATTTTGATTTCCATCGCCCAAAATCAAATGATATTCATTTAAAAATGGTATCAAAGTGACATTACCGTCAATAACTAGTTTTTTAATTTTAATTCACTTATCAACGTCGACATCCACACATCAATCAAAACCAATACAAGCTCCACCGATATTGAATTTGGTGCTTCGCAAACTTTTACCTTGACACTTCCCAGTTTAAGGATACAATTGGGTTATTTATTGAACAGAAGACGATTAATATTTAAAAAAGAACAATTTTCGCTGTTATTTAATATGTAATTATATTTTTTCTTATTTTTATTAATTTAATGTTCAACAAAAGTAGTTTGTTTTTATATAAACTTTAGTTATAAATCCCGAATGGGCCTCGATCGTCTAAGCGTCACAAAAGTAATGATGGGGTGCCCTAAGGGACAATATTTATTGAATATATTTAGATTTTATCAATAATAACGTAATTTGCCCAATTCCAGAGTGTAATTTTGTGTTATAAAAACTATAAATAAAAATGCATTTTTTTTTAATATTATGCGTTCACTTAAAACGTATATTTTCCAAACAAATACGGATAACTTTATCACGTCTCCAAAAAAATTTAAGCTACATAGACCTATCTTAAATATTTGTTTTTCACGTAAAATATTTCTAATTTAAGATGTGAGCTATAATATAATAGTTATTCCGGTCTTAGACATGGTATATAATGTCACATTCACGGCTTAGGACGTATATTCCATTCGCCTTCGGCTCATGGAATAAAATCCTAAGCCGTGAATGTGACATTATATACCCTGTCTAAGACCGGAATAACATATAATGTTACAGAAAGCCTTACCACCGACCACAGTGAGTAACGTGTTTGGCGAGTGTCAGGCTCCTTGCACGATAAAAGCCTCTTTTGTAAATTTCGAAAAGAATTAGGCTCATTGTAGCAGCTACAAAAGATTAAATTCTGCGCCCCTACCTAATATTCCATACCTTTTGCAGTGGCAATCAAAAGTTTGTTGCATTTGATAGATCACCTTTCCCCGTTAATATATTGTTTGTAAAATTAATAAAGCTAAAATTGTACTCGCTGGACGTAAGAATATCAATCAATCTATAAATAAATCAATCAATCAATCAATCAACAATCAATCAGTCAATCAATCAATCAATATATTTTAAAAACAAAACCACATCCACGTCAATCTAACTATGATTACTCAAAAATTATAAATCTTAAACAATAAACACGTTTATGTAATGAATGCAAAGTAACTGGAAACCAAAACTGCACAAATCGATACAAACAACAGGAGTGGCTCAGTATACCACCAGGCCACTGTCAAAACTCCTGACCACTACTTTAGCAATATAACTGACCTATAAACATCACGTACTATTGCAGGAGAAGCATAAAAGAAATGTGAATACTTAATAATTAAAAGACCTGTTACAAATATTTGTGTCCAGATCTCGCTTTCAATTTTCTTAAACGCTTTTTTTCAACAATAATGGAATGAAACGATATAAATACCTGGTAATTAGCTATGACGGAACTTACTTCATCATCAATGACCCTAAATTATACAATAAATACAATAAAGATGAACTCTGTCCATATTTTATTTTCTAATTGATAAAATAATTGTCGTGTTCAACAGACTTTTAATTACAGAGGGTACTAATGTGTTTCTCTTTTCGCCGACATGTTTAGTACTTCTATAAGGCTGCGTTCCTTTAAGGCCTGCTGAGGAAGAACGACACAACACTGGTCCAGACCTTTAACTTTACAAATTGAGCTACATTGATGATGTCATGTCACTGAACATTGCGAAAATTTGACAACTGTGTGCATTTTATCTACCCTAGCGAGCTTAGAATGTTTGTTTTGTTTGTTTGACTGGTGTTTTAACGCCACTTGAAGAAATATATCAGCTATATCTTGGCGTCCAGTGTTTATTGGTGGGGGGAAAACGGAGTACCCGGAGAGAACCCCCGACCTGAGCTTAATATGAATGACACTACCAATACACTTAATGACACTACCAATACACTTAATGACACTACCAATACACTTATTGACACTACCAATACACTTAATGACTCTACCAATACACTAAATTACACTACCAATACACTTAATGCCATTACCAACACACTAATTGACACTACCAATACACTAAATGACACTACCATTACACTTAATGACACTACCAATACACTTAATGAAACTATCAATACACCTAGTGACACTACCAATACACTAATTGACACTACCAATACACTTAATGACACTACCAATACACTTAATGACACTACCAATACACTTAATGACACTACCAATACACTAATTGACACTACCAATACACTTAATGACACTACCAATACACTAATTGACACTACCAATACACTAAATGACACTACCAATACACTAAATAACACTACTAATACACGTAATGACACTACTGATACACTCAATGACACTACCATACACCTAATAACACTACCAGTACACTTAATGTCACTACCAATGCACTAAATGACACTACCAATACACTAAATGACACTACCATTACACTTAATGACACTACCAATACACTTAATGAAACTATCAATACACCTAATGACACTACCAATACACTAATTGACACTACCAATACACTTAATGACACTACCAATACACTTAATGACACTACCAATACACTTAATGACACTACCAATACACTAATTGACACTACCAATACACTTAATGACACTACCAATACACTAATTGACACTACCAATACACTAAATGACACTACCAATACACTAAATGACACTACCAATACACGTAATGACACTACTGATACACTCAATGACACTACCATACACCTAATAACACTACCAGTACACTTAATGTCACTACCAATGCACTAAATGACACTACCAATACACTTAATGACACTATTGATACACCTAAATGACACTACCAATACAGTTAATGACACTACCAATACACTTAATGACACTACCAATACACTAATTGACACTACCAATACTAATTGACACTACCAATACACTAAATGACACTACTAATACACTAAATGACACTACCAATACACTTGATGACACTACATATACACTTAATGACACTACCAATACACTAATTGACACTACCAATACACTAAATGACACTACCAATACACTAAATGACACTACCAATACACCTAATGAAACTACCAAATACAATTGATGACACTACTGATATACTAAATGACACTACCATACACCTAATGACACTACCAGTACACTTAATGTCACTACCAATACACTTAATGACACTACCAATACACTAAATGACACTACCAATACACCTAATGACACTATCAATACACTTAATGACATTACTGATACACTAAATGACACTACCATACACCTAATGACACTACCAGTACACTTAATGTCACTACCGATACACTTATTGACACTACCAGTACACTTAATGTCACTACCAATACACTTACCCATTTTCTACCTAATGACACTACCAATACACTTAATGACATTACTGATACACTAAATGACACTACCAAAACACCTAAATGACACTACCAATACACTTAATGACACTACCAATACACTTAATGACACTACCAATACACTTAATGACACTACCAATACACTTAATGACACTAACAATACTAATTGACACTACCAATACACTAAATGACACTACCAATACACTAAATGACACTACCAATACACTTAATGACACTACCAATACACTAATTGACACTACCAATACACTAAATGACACTACCAATACACTAAATGACACTACCAATACACGTAATGACACTACTGATACACTAAATGACACTACCATACACCTAATGACACTACCAGTACACTTAATGTCACTACCAATACACTAATTGACACTACCAATACACTAAATGACACTACCAATACACGTAATGACACTACTGATACACTAAATGACACTACCATACACCTAATGACACTACCAATACACTTAATGACACTATTGATACACCTAAATGACACCACCAATACACTTAATGACACTACCAATACACTTAATGACACTACCAATACACTTAATGACACTACCAATACACTAATTGACACACTACCAATACACTAAATGACACTACCAATACACTAAATGACACTACCAATACACTTATTGACACTACCAATACACTAAATGACACTACCAATACACCTAATGACACTACCGATACACTTAATGACATTACTGATACACTAAATGACACTACCATACACCTAATGACACTACCAGTACACTTAATGTCACTACCGATACACTTATTGACACTACCAGTACACTTAATGTCACTACCAATACACTTACCCATTTTCTACCTTATCTACAAGATACCGGGTACTAATATTCCATATCACGTCACCATATTCTAATAATGGTCGAATAAAAGACAAATACATTTTTCGAGGGTAAATGTCATCGCTTACAATCTTAAGCACATAACAAACATTCAAAACAAATGTTTCTATGACATATTAAGTTTTAATTATTGTACTTGTAATAAACATAATAATCAATCATGCGTCATGTAATCACTCGTTCCGAAACGCACTTAAATTTAACTCTAGCGCGAAACCAGTTCCGCGCACTTGTCTAATTCGATGCGGTCTGTGGCACTCATGATCCTATTTGCGCAAAAAATAATTATACTCATGGAAGCGGGAGGTTTGGCATGTCATAAAACCTGGTTTAACACGCCATTTCTTTTGAAATGGATGTACCAAGTCAGGACCATTGCTGTAGTTACTGTGTTTTTGGTTGTTGGTTCTGGATGTGCTGATTTCTCGGACTTTGTGCATTGTCTGTTTTAACAGTTTCATCGGTGTTTGGTTTTTTTGTTACCTTCATTTATTCTAACATTATCAACAAATCAAGCTAACAATCAGTAAAAAGAAAACAAATACATGCACTTCCGTCAGTGGCTTAGAGGTCTATAGGTAGTGGTACATATGTAACTTTATACTGTGTACGAGAGGAGGGATCATTGATGAGATGTGGGCTTGGGTACGAGATGAGATATCATTGATGAGATGTGGGCTTTTGAACGATAGGAGGGATCATTGAATAGAAGCGGGCTTCTGTTTATTTTATCAACAAAATTGGTTTTCGTTCGTAAGACACGTACAGTGTAATGGTCCATATAAAAATGATATGGTCCGCCAAAACAGCTGTTTGTTTTTAATGGTGTTTAAAGTCACTTTTAGCAATTTTTTAGCTATATCACGGGCGTCCATTTGTATAAGGGTGGAATCCAGAGTACCCGACGAGAACCCACGACTTTAGGTAAGAAAATTACAAGCCTTCTAAATTCAGATGAAGTCGAACTCACCCTGCCCGAATTGGAACTCGAGTGCTGACAGACCACGTGATCAAAAATAGATTACCAAATATCTTAACCACTCGCCACCGAGGTCCCTAATATCTTAACCATCCGTATATGATATCCTATATCTGTATATCATATTATCAAGATATCAAGCTAAAATTATTTAAAACAAAAACAATACATGTATTTGCCTTGATGCCTTATGTGACTATAAAGCAGCAATAGGTCGTATCAACTTTATACTTAATTATAATTGCTTAAACACTGCATGGTTTTCGTAAGAGATAATTTCGTTATATAACTGGGGTGTCTAACAATAGAATTGTCGTTCGTAAAAAGACAAGTTCAGTTGTTTGTTTTTATTCAAAATATTAACAAACGGTTTAAAGAAAAAGCGGGAAATTTTGAAGCAGTAAAATGTGTCAGACCTATCATAAGTAACAAATATTTAATAAAGAAGTGGTAAGCCACTGACACGTCTAACCTGTTAATAATGACAAAAAAGTGTTCTACATATAAAGACATCTGAGGATGACAATTTTCAGTCGTGAAAATACGAGATCGTGTGAATCGGATTATTGGCAATTTGTGATATTTTACCCAGCATTTGATTAAAAAAGTAACGAAGACTTAAGTGTACATAGTTATGATTGAGGTTCATGCCACACAAAGCAATTATGCAGATAAATCCAGTAAGAAGCGGCAAAACTAGCAATCCTTGTCAGTTAGCGTTGGAATCGAGCACACTATGTCCGCAGTAATGTTCGAACTCCCGACCTCAGCGTTGACAGGCACGTAATCAATACTAAGTGACGTAATATCCTTAATTCTTGGCAAACGATTCCTCACTACTATTGGAATATCTAATAACAGTAATGTTACATTTATACCCTGGCACAGACAACTTAACTGGTTCCCAGATATAACCCCTGCCATACGTAATCATCAGTTTACTGCGGGACTACATTTGTCGTTTGCTCGTCATTTTTTGTAAAAGAAATATACACGAAATATTTTGTATTTTTATATAAGTCGATTTAGACACTGCGTGTGTATGCGTAGCTTATCAGCCATGAGAGATATCATTCTCATGGCGTCAAAAAATGAAGTGGCAGAGGTGATTATGGTTGTCTTTGGATACCCAGAATCCTTAGCGTGGAGATTGATGTATGATGTATGCCAAATATCAGCGAGAATCCGACTAAAAACTTTGGGTGTAATCCTTTCCATCGATGACCTGTCTATACTTCTTCCGAATTTGCTAAAAGATCGCAATGATATGTGCATTAATTACATCATACTCATGTATGGTCCCAGTTCTCGACCGACAGTGATGCCGCCACTGCATATGGCAGAGGAGAGAGTTATCAGGTAATAATACTGAAATCCTGACCACAGACCACAGTAGATGGCAATTAAATGTCATCAAAGATACCAAGATTAATAGAATTTACTACGCCAGACGCACGTTTCGTCTAGTCAAGACTCATCAGTGGCGCTCAACCCCAAACAATATTTCAAATCCAAATGATTAAGATGTTGTTAAGCTTTTATTATCGAAATTCCAAAACGTTTTACCAAATCCGGCTAACGCTACCTACACATTGAAGATCGAAAAACCTTAGAACTAAAATAATTGTAAGGTTTTTTTCTTGGGGGCAACTAACCCCCTCCCACCTCAAGATATGACCTTTCCAATACACCACCAGAAAACCAGGACACTGTAAGCATTCTTGTACCCAGATTATGTCTCGATGTAAAATCATTAGAAATATTTTTACAAACAATTAAAATATATAGCATGGATGGATATATTTATTTTCCGTGAATATTTACAATCTATATGATTTTCAAATTTCTTCTAAACGATGACTTTAGTGACATGTATAATCATTTAATCATAAATTAGTTTAAAATCAACACGTGGTGTAGTTAAGAGATAAAATAGTAAATAAATCTAGTAAATTTCTACATTCGGTATTTTTATTCACGTTGATGTATTTACTTTTAATTATTTAATCGATTACTGAAGTTCTGATTATAAAAGTAAGATGAAGATGACGTCATATATTGATCTCCACCCGTTAATACATATGATGCGTTCTGATTGGAGGACTGTGCACAATTTACAATTTAAAAGCGCGAACCATCGCTAAATTTCATAGATATATTTTGTTAATCTTATTTCATCTTTTCTCCAGGAATTAAAATGCTAACAGAAATTTTGTTTTTGGTTGTGTTTGGATGTTTCGTGTATTTTTACAGGTAAGTGTTTTAATTTGACTAACTAATACTGTTTACAGTGATATTAATTAATTGTAATTAGGCGTAAACATAATTTGTTATATTTACTTGAAATTTGTATTGGGTGTGCACATACGGAAAAAAATTAGAACTTTCCACAAACTAAGCACGTATTTAGACCGCGAATAGGACCAAACCTGCTTTAGGAGACCACGTGCATGAAACAACACATGTATTGTGATACAAGTATTTAGAAAAATTACTCTGCAGTATATGTCCTCTCAACTGAGTCTTTATTTAAGTAACATATATATTGTATGACCAGATTTAATCTATCCTGAATTGCTGACTGTATATTATTATAGAGGTTCCCAATGTGTGTCTATTATTTTAAGATTTGCAATAGTTTAACGTATTATGAACTTTTTAGGACAGTTTTTATTTATAAAGTCTTTTGTTCTTCTTTGTTTAATCACGTTTAATGAAAAATGCTTTTCCTAAAAAATGTAAAAATTCACGGAATCCAGACCACACGCTTGTCTGAGCTAATATAAGAATAGCAAGAAGGACTTGCATTATTACTTTTACATCATTTTTCCTCGTGTATTATGTATGAAACAAGTATAGAAAATAACCAGGAGTATTTCGGAAACTTTTTGTTAAACAGACACAAATAACAAAAACCAAAAATTGACAGAATGCTGAAGAAGTGTAAGCAACGTCTGCTTCGAGCGAGGCCCCCGTGAGGCACCCGTCGTATCACTCAGCCGAGCGAGGCACCCGTCGTATCACTCAGCCGAGCGAGGCACCCGTCGTATCACTCAGCCTTAAATCCGGTGATCAGTGTTATCTGGGCCCGTTTTCATAAAACATATCAAATTTGAGGATTTCCTTAACTCATCAGATTGCTGGAAAATTCAAATTTGAGCGAAAAACTCAAGGATTTGAGGAAAATCTCAATTTGAGAAGTTTTTATGAAACTAAGGCCTGGGGCTTAGTCATGATCCAGTAAGAAGGAAGTAATGTAGTAATAAAACAAACAGAACAAATAAGTGATCATTTGTGATACAAATATTCTGTATCGATGAACTAAGTTTTGATAGCGACCGTAAACTGTTCAAAGTGTTAACATCTATCCTCCTATTGTGAACATCTTAAATATCAATTTGTATTAGAAGTTTGATTTGCTGGAGTTCAATCCATAAAATAAATATTTTAAAACGATTTCGCAGAAACACCAGCTATGTGCTGCGTGGAACTAGATAACATCAAAGATTTAATCTGTAAAACCAACTAAACCCATGCGCATTATTTTCTCGAATTACGTCACAAAATACTACAAAACCAGACTATTTACCTTTCCAGCCACTATTCGATAAATGCCAGTAAACTTAAAAGTTGATTATATTCCAATAAACGCAGCTTTGTTGGTTTAAATACCTGTTAATTTCTATGAATAGTTTAATGTTTCGTACTTCAGGCATTCATCAATCATACAATTTAGTTTTATTGTCGTTTAACAGTTATTTTTATCTAAAGGGGTTTTCCAAAAGTTAAATAATACCGTTTTTACCCATAAGGTATTGCAGCGTTGCCTTGTTGACGAATGTTAAAGATTGTTTTCGACTAACAACAAACACAAAATACAATTAAAAGATAATTAAATTATTTATCAATCGATGTGATTTTTACAAGTGCAAAAAGATCGCAAATACTGGTTTATTGTTTTTTGTTTAGTCAAAAGTACGAGTGGCCGTTTCTGAATTTTTTTTTTTATCTTCATCTTAAAGATATATAAAATGTCATAAAATAATATACCAGAGTATCCGTATAGCGTGCATATGTTAAAAGTAAAATAGCAATTAAAATTGCAAAAATTTCATTTCATGTAATAAATTGTGTGAGTCGGGGGGGGGGGGGGGGGAGTGAGGGTAGGTGACCCACACCGTCCATGCAGCAAACAAGTTCTATTACCGTATTGTCTGAAAGAATATTGAAAATGTGAAGGATTTTCCGATATTCGAAGAAACGTGCAATACAACGTCCAATTTTATACCTGTACAAAATGGTACATTGATATTTACAGGTATTTAGTTATGATAAATAGCGATATTTACGTCGGTGTTAGTGGTACAAAAATGGTAAGGGGTGAATCTGTGCTCTAAAACCCGACTGTATATATATATATATATATATATATATAGCTGAATGTGTTTTGTATGTGTTATCTCCCATGATCTTATTTTTTTAGTCATTACCTTGTTTAGTACAAACCCAAACCCACAAGCCGTACGTAGGCCGTGTTATGATTCAGGGGTAGATAGATCACAAGTATACATATATGTTTGTGCACAATATCTAGATTTTTCATCGGTATTTAGGATGCTCGTAGTAAATCCACGAGTATATCAGGTAGATTTTAGTGGTATTTTTGTGCATGTGCAAGATCTAGGTTTTGAAAAGAGGATGAAAATGGAATAAAATCAATCTAAATAGTTTAGCAGTGCGTCTATATATGATTTCAATTAGTATCTGGTAGATGGAAAAATCATCTAGACTATACAATTACTATTGTCAAATGAATAGCCGCTTATACAAAAAGCAGGACGAGAATCCGTAATGGTAAAGTTTAAGTAGCGGTACAGAACGAGTATCCGCAATGGTAAAGTTCAAGTAGCGGTACAGAACGAGTATCCGTAATGGTAAAGTTTAAGTAGCGCTACAGAACGAGTATCCGTAATGGTAAAGTTCAAGTAGCGCTACAGAACGAGTATCCGCAATGGTAAAGTTCAAGTAGCGCTACAGAACGAGTATCCGTAATGGTAAAGTTCAAGTAGCGCTACAGAACGAGTATCCGTAATGGTAAAGTTCAAGTAGCGCTACAGAACGAGTATCCGTAATGGTAAAGCTTAAGTAGCGCTACAGAACGAGTATCCGTAATGGTAAAGTTTAAGTAGCGCTACAGAACGAGTATCCGTAATGGTAAAGTTTAAGTAGCGCTACAGAACGAGTATCCGTAATGGTAAAGTTCAAGTAGCGCTACAGAACGAGTATCCGCAATGGTAAAGTTCAAGTAGCGCTACAGAACGAGTATCCGTAATGGTAAAGCTTAAGTAGCGCTACAGAACGAGTATCCGTAATGGTAAAGTTCAAGTAGCGCTACAGAACGAGTATCCGTAATGGTAAAGTTCAAGTAGCGCTACAGAACGAGTATCCGTAATGGTAAAGTTTAAGTAGCGCTACAGAACGAGTATCCGTAATGGTAAAGTTTAAGTAGCGCTACAGAACGAGTATCCGTAATGGTAAAGTTCAAGTAGCGCTACAGAACGAGTATCCGCAATGGTAAAGTTCAAGTAGCGCTACAGAACGAGTATCCGTAATGGTAAAGCTTAAGTAGCGCTACAGAACGAGTATCCGTAATGGTAAAGTTTAAGTAGCGCTACAGAACGAGTATCCGTAATGGTAAAGTTCAAGTAGCGCTACAGAACGAGTATCCGTAATGGTAAAGTTCAAGTAGCGCTACAGAACGAGTATCCGTAATGGTAAAGTTTAAGTAGCGCTGCAGAACGAGCATCCGTAATGGTAAAGTTCAAGTAGCGCTACAGAACGAGTATCCGTAATGGTAAAGTTTAAGTAGCGCTACAGAACGAGTATCCGTAATGGTAAAGTTTAAGTAGCGCTACAGAACGAGTATCCGTAATGGTAAAGTTTAAGTAGCGCTACAGAACGAGTATCCGTAATGGTAAAGTTTAAGTAGCGCTACAGAACGAGTATCCGCAATGGTAAAGTTTACTTAGCGGTACAACTGGTACAATAGTAAACATGCTATATGGTACAGTCAAGAATGTTGAACTTGATAACGAGCCTATCGAAATTGACAGGGGTCAACAATTGCTAGTAAGAGGTCGGGGATTGCTAACGGAAACTCATACAATAAACGTGTTAGTTGTTTGTAGCCTTTGATATCAACGAATGAAATTTGACGTTTAAACAAATTTTGACAAAATGGTAAGGAAAGTAGTGAAATGATTTCTTTAGTTTATTTACTTGTTTTCAAATACACCATGCAAATTGTAAATTAGTATAATTTGTTAAGTTTTTGTTCAATACTAAAATTAACTTTCACAAACATAGATCTCATGGTGTAGTTTTGTGATTTTCAGACGACGGAAAGTACAAATGGCTGTTTTCAAAGACATGGGTATTCCTGGTCCGACCCCAAATTTCTTGTTTGGAAATTTGCTTTCGTTTTTAGGACAGGTAAGAGGCAGCAATAATCACAGTCATTTACTTATCAAGTGGTTGTGTGGCTCATCAGCTACTACTGGTGTATCAACACTTAAATTTAATATAACATTAATTGATAAGGATGGCGAGTTTATAAGTTAAGATCGGAGCTTTCTCTGCGTCCTCCCGTAACAAAACTAGACGCCATTATATACTTGAAAAAATGCTGAAATTAATACCCCGGTAAACAATAAACAAACAAACAATTAGGTAGTGGTAGTTTGCTGTTTGTCTTTGTTCCTTTGACGGTAAAATTTTAAATTCATCGGTATGATTTCATGATTTCCACAAACACAGGGTCAATGCATACCTGTAGCACGCCGATTTTCGTTTATTCCTTTGAATGTAATTAAATTTCTTGTTGCAAGTGCATTGCGTTTTTTTTTCGCGAAATATGTGTGTACAGATAGTTATAAATTTTTTGTTGTTATATTGTTATTATTTCATAAATTGTTACTTGTATTATTTCAGGAGTTGTACACTACCTTCCGGAAGTGGAGAAAAAAGTATGGATACACATACGGGTGTGTATAATATTTAACATGTTTTCCATAGAAAAATCAAAAACAATTTATACCTCTTCAAACTGGGAATTTAAGAAAAAAAGTTAATCATTTTCCCGTTTTGCGCCATTCGTTTTGTACGTCAAACCACGGTAAGTCATTATTTGTTCATTGGCGTAATCACAAAAATTCAATCAACATTTCCCGCCATGGTTGGAAAGTAATCTCTATTTTGAACTATTCTCAGCAATCATCAATGAATTTACGTCATAACTTCGTTCAAGTTTTTGTTCAATCATTCCGTCTTCTGTAGCGGTTAGTTTGTTCTTAATGATGACGTCATAGTGTAAACAAATACTTATCAATCACAACGTATTTTTTTGCAATATTAGTAAATTTAATAATAAAAAAAAAACAATGATCCATTACATTTTTTGTTCTGCTACGATGTTGCTGTGTAAACACAGGCTATTATTAAACGTATCACATAAACAGGCTACTATAAAACGTATCACATAAACAGGCTATTATAAAACATTTTCACATTTAGAACGAATTTAGGTTTATTTCAATAGAGTTACTTCCGACATTACTTTCGACCATTTTCTGAAATAACCAAGGTAATCCGATTGTTCCACCAACAAAAATTAAATAATTTTTTATTGTTCCCATATATAAATAACTGAACCAGTATGCATAGTGTGGATATTTCTGCCAAAAGTTACTTGATACAATGTTAAGTAGACATTCGCAATAGCAAGGTATCTGTTTTTTCCTTGTATTTTTGTATATTAGCTTTATATTATTTTACCTTAAAAATGCCAAATTTTAACCAATCTTTGTACGTTAAAAACTTGCAGGTATTTTGAAGGACCAACTCCAGTTTTAGTGTCATCCGATGTAGATCTTCTACACGAGATTTTTGTGAAACAGTTCAAAAACTTCCATGCCAGGAAAGTAAGTCTGTAGTAAGGTTTTTATTTTCTGAATTCTACAGATAACATGAAGGCTTCGTGTCGATATTTAATGGGTTAATAACTTTGTGAGGGTTTTTTTTTTTTGGGGGGGGGGGGGTGACAAATGAAAGCTTACCGCGAATGGTCGAGCTTATGCTTCTTTTGTAGATCCAAAAGGGTATATTTTGAAATCGACAATTATAACCTCGCGATGTTCTTCGTTTTGAAATGCGACGTTTGTATTTTATTTTGCTAGAGCGATTTTCCATAGTAAATTTTTCCCTAAAAAAAGAACGGAACGTTTAACCTAGGCGCAGTTTGAAACCCATGGGGAGTTTTGTTTTCAGTTGACGACGGTCTCGCAGTTTGTCCGATAAACACTGTATGTAAGGAAAAGAGTCATATTTTGTAAACAACAACAGATCTCACACACATGGCCGAATTGCGATGTTAAATTCTCGCAGCAAAGGTCAAGGACGATTTTTGACATGTAAATTACAGAAGCATAGTATTTTAAAAATATTTACAGGTTATCGTTGATAATTTTTTCTGCTAAATTTTCATAATAAAAAGGTACAATATAAAAAACGATTTTTAAATGCACTCTTCGCGGGTGTGACTTTTAGAATATAGATGTATAATAGTAGCCTTTTTCATAAACAAAGAAAAACACATTACGTTAATATACGCGGGGGTTTGGCATGCCATAAAACTGGTTTAAAATATAGTTTCTTTTGAAATACCCGAATAAAGTCAGGTACATTTTTGCTTCTTGGTTCCCGAGTGTGCCGTTTTCTTGGACTTTTTAAAAACAGTTTGCTAGTAGTTTGGTATTTCGATATCACTTGTGCCGACATATAATGTATTAGACATTGGTTTATCAATTTATTACAACAACCAGTATTTAAGAAATATAGAGCTTCCTTTTTTGGGGGGGGGGAAGTGTGAGACAGAACTCCCTCCTCCAGACTATTAGCATAATCCTTTTCAATAAAAGATGCAAAGTTAAGTCATAGTAACATTATATGCATTTTACAATGAAAAAGAATCATTTAACAAGGGAAGTAATTATGACTTTAACTCTTGTTTACACCACTAAAATATATATCAATGGTTTAACATGTATGTCATTTTTACGTTCAACACTTAAGAAAAAAAGTTCCTTTGAGATAGCTGTTTAATTGAATGGTAATTACTTATATAAAACTAAATACATGGCAAGTTTAAAGACAATTCGTAGACAGATTATTGAGGAGTTTGTGCCGAATTTCTGTAATTAACGCTCATTGTAGCTATTTATCACTTGACGTCATTTGTCAATTAAGACTCACCTTTAACAGATAGCAGTATTCAGACAGTAAATTAAACAGCCGGATATATAGTGACGACTTTCATACTAATATTCCTTTATGCCAGGTGATATATATATATATACATAGAGGGCTTAATTGTTTACGTACGAGGTCGTGACGGATTATTCCTGTATGCACTTTTTCATGATTGAAATATTTCCGATGTTAATTGCTACGTCATTCATTTAATTAACAAAAGACTTAAAATGAAAATTATTTTTAAACGGGTGAAATTATGAGGAATATAAACTGTTTTGAAGTAATTCATACGAGTATGAAATAGCCAACTTATTCACAAACTTTACAGGAAGTCATTCTGGCTTTATTTTGTGTGTGAATGTTTTGGCTTTGTTCATACACCCATAAATTTTTCCATACAGCTTTAATTATAAGAAAAAATGTGTTTCATGTATTATGGACAATTTTAATATGATATTCTTAACAACTGTTTAAAATGGCGGAGTGGTATTAAGCACATGTTCATTCAAACGAAAGATTTTATTTTTGTAGCTTAAATTTATTGATAGATTGATCCTTTGCTTTACGTTCCGCGTGAAAAAAATTATCCCGCCTTGGCATGACTGTAACTGCCGCTGTACAATCAAAAGTCAACTGCGGTCAACAGCTGTACAATCAAAAGTGACAGTTGGCAAGCTAGAAGTTAAATATGATCATTTGCAGTTATTGACAGCGAGTGTATGGAAAATATTATGTAAAGGTACCTGCTATCTGTTGTAGTTGTTCAGTTCAATTTGTTATGCGAACTACAAAAGAGAATCCGTAGCTCGACAGACAGTCGACACCAACTATCCCATTCCTTTTTTCCAGGTTTATCCAGTACAAGTTGATCCGGATCAGGATGAAAATGTACACATGTTTTTCGCACGCGGGGAAAGATGGAGAAGACTGCGTTCGATTGTAAACCCTGCATTCAGTACATCCAAAATGAAGGAGGTAAGCTGGTATTTATCGCCGATTTGCATTACTTTTTTTATACTGTTCCAAACAAAAAAACATACCATAGCCAATGCAAATAACGTATATTACAGGTGTAATTTTTTAAAGGTAAGTTTTCAAATTCAAAAGTCTGCTCATATGATTTGGCCCTCTACTAAATGAGCATGGTGACTCTCTGAACGTGCAGATAAAATTTATCGCCTAGAAATTTGGCGAACGTTTTTTACATGAAAGTTGTGGTTTATTCAACCGCTACACTTAATTGTATAAAAGGACCAGGTTCGAAACTTGAATTCATCATAAACGTTAAAATACTGAGTGTAATGCCATCGGACGTCTGAAGGTCAGAGTTTCCCAAAGTGAGAAAATAAACACGTAATACGATAAATTTTTTGTCTTTGGAACATGTTCCCGCTTTACCAATGACCGCCCGAGAAGAGGGCAACCTCATTAAACGACTCCTGGACAAGATCGCTACGTCCGGGTCTACGGTTTCGAACCTTTGCCGCAACTGCCACTGCAGTCGGATTACCTGAATTGATAGTAGTCGGCTCGCTAACAGCCCGCAGCCGACTTCGATAATATGGCATTACACACAGAAGGTCATATTTTGGAGCAGTTTTGACATCGTAACACAGACAAGAAAGAGTCCGATGGTGCAACATATCGAGAGACATTCCGTAATTGTCGTAAAATCTGCTTCAGCGACGAGTCTTGTCATTTTGCTACAGAAACGTTATGGAAGGATCCGCTTATACTGTGTCCAGGAAGTAGCTCGGTGAATGTAGCGTCATGATGTGGATGGCGATCTTTATTGACTGAAAAAAAGTACTGGTACATGTTCCAGACAACTATACGGCTCAAAGGTACAGAGATGAAATTCTCCAAACTCACATCATTCGTTATTGATCGACATGGGAGTTATTCCGATAGACAATGACAGGCCTCACACCGCCCGCGTTACAAGGAACTATCTTGATCAGGACAACATTAATGTTCTACCATTGCATTCCAAATCACTGTGTTTGAATCCGATTGTCGGTTTAAGTCTTTATCTTGCTTTTTTAATAAACCCATATTGTTGTTACTTAGGCACTCACATCGAACTTTATGTATGCTCATTCTACTGATCACTGGTGCCCTCGGTTTAAAGCAGTTAGTTATTTATTACTATTGATCACGTGTTTGTTGCGCTCCGTGGCAGAGCTGTTAAGGTAGTTATTCATCTACTATTGGTCGCATACCGATGTTACTCGGTGGTTGTGGCTAAGGAAATCTACTATTGATCACGTGGTCTGTCAACACTGTTAGTGCGGATTCTAGTCTTACTCATCTCCAATCTTAATTGACAAAGATTGCCAGTTTTCCTACCGAAGATCGAGGTTGTTTTCCCGGTTAACCCGCCTTCCAATAAAATCTGACGCTATGATATAACCGAAAAATTGCTTAAAGTGGTGTTAAGCAGTATTCAAATGGAAAAATGACTTTAAAACCACAATTGTTGGTGATGTGGCTGATTCTACACGTACTGGTTATTACCGTAACACCGTCCGACATAAGCACGCTTAATAATAAAAGATCAATAATATAGAGCTTTGTTTTGTGGATGTGTGCATAGGAAACACCTTGATATATCATTATCTTTGCAGGTGTACATTTAAGTTTTAAAGTATTTTGAAAAGATCTTATTATATTGAAGAAATATTAACATAGATAATTCAGATAACGACAATTATAGTAGTGTGTTTCTGTTTGGTTTGTTTGATGTAATAATTTGAAGCTATATCACGGCGTTGAGTTTTTTTTTGGGTGGGGGGAAATACGTACACCGACTTTGAAAGGAAACTGGCAATCCTAGTAAAATAAGATTGGAGATGACACACAGAATCAAACTCTCAACATTGCTGACATTCAGATGAGTAATTGTAGATGTCTAACTACCTAAAACCACTTGGCCATCTTGTGATTACAACATAACAATCTTGAGTATGAACCTAATAACAAAATAGCGAACACCAATGAAACTGTCAAAAAGACAATCCATAAATCCGAGAAACCGGCAACTCCCGAACTAACAACACAAATATAATAACTATAGCAAATGGGGCGTGATTACAATTTTTTAATGTGGATATACTAACATACATATTTGGAACTCTTTGTTACAGAATAATTGTTAAATTATTTGCATATCAGGCAATACTTTATACGATTGGTTAAAAGACTTACGGTAGACGTTTTACAAGTATTTTTTCGATAAAAGACGCTAACTAAACTGCTTTCAGAAACAAGATGGCGTAATTGTCTTGTGCAAGATAAAGGCATAATTGGGATAAAACGTGTACATTCATAAATTCCTTCAAAACTGTGTTTAATTCTATATTAAAATCCGCAATTTTATGTCAATAATGCATTTTACTGACAACATAGAATCTACACGATGTATCAAAGTGCTGCCTGAGCCAGCCTGAAGCCATAGTTTTGGCTTATTAACACCACACGTTAATATTGTTGCGAGAGAAAGTAGCGCGGTTTCTTATTGTACGATTAATTAAGCAAGGATACGTCATTCATTACTTTCTAAAAGTAGCACGGTTCTTGATAAATGTAAAGATTCCAGTCAATTATCAAAGCATCAATATGCAGTTTATAGATATGATTGAGCGATAATTTTATGTGCGCGTATTTATTTTGCAATTAAGATTGCACAAATATGTTTTAGTTGACATTTTCTCCCACGAAACATTTTGTCGTCCTTTCTATCGGACATGGTTCATGGTTATCTATTAAAATTATAGCCATTAGTATTCACATATATCGTGAAGATCAGAGTTGTTGTCAGGCAAGGAGAAAACCACCTACACTGGCCTTGTTTGGGCACATGTGTTAAATTATTACTTTTTACTTGTTGAGAATGCAAAGAATAATCTTCATATGTATGAATATTTTAATGGATCTGTTTTAGACATGATTAATATAAGTTCTGTTTATATTTCGACATTTTTTCTTTTTATTGTCTGACTGTTTCATTTCACAACTGAATTTTTCTTTTTCGTTCGTTGACCGAACACGGCATTTCACAATTTAGTTTTGCTTTCGGTGACCGAATATCTTATTTTAAAATTTAGTTTCGATATTATCTTTTTGCTTCGTCGATTGAATGTTTCATTTTGAAATTTAGTGTAAATTTTCACTTGCTTACTTCGACTAACTGTTTTATATCGCCAGCTGGTTCGATGTTACATTTTTGCTTTCCTTGACCAAATTTCTCATGTTACAATTGAATTTCGATATTACATTTTAGCTTTCGTTGACCAAATGTCTCATTTTAAAATTTAGTATCGATATCATCTTTTTACTTTCGTTGACCAAAAGTCTCATTTCACAATTTATTTTCAATATTACCTTTTTGCTTCGTAGATCAAATGTCTTATTTTAAAATTTAGTTTCGATACCAACTTTTTGCTTTCGTTGACCAAGTCTCATTTTACAATTTAGTTTCAATATTACCTTTTTGCTTCGTTGACCAAATGTCTCATTTTAAAATTTAGTTTCGATATCATATTTTTGCTTTCGCTGACCAAAAGTCTCATTTTACAATTTATGTTCAATATTACCTTTTTGCTTCGTAGATCGAATGTTTCATTTTAAAATTTAGTTTCGATATTACTTCTTTACTTTCGTTGACCAAATGTATAATTTTACAATTAAGTTTCGATATTTCCGTTTTGCTTCATCTTGAAATTTAGTTTTAAGGTTCATTTTGCTGTGGCCGTTTCAATGTTTTATATCGGAAGTTTTTATATTATCATTTTTCTACGTCAATTGTATGATTCATTTTAAAATTTAGTTCCAATATTCGTATTGGTTTCGTCTACTAAATGTTTTATAACTTCAGTTAGTTTCGTGGACAAAATTCCTCATTTTCTATATTAATTTCGATATTATAGTTTTGATACGTCGACTGAATGCTTCGTTTCAATGTAGTTTTAATATTCATTTTGCTTTGGTCGACAACATGTTTTATATCGCCAGATAGTTTCCATATTATCTCTTTGCTCCTTTGACTTAATGTTTCATTTTGAAATTTAGATTCAATATTCTTATTGCTTCGGTCGTATAAATGTTTTATAACGACAGTTAGTTCCGATATTATCTTTTTGTTTCGACGACTGAATGATTATTATCGCAATTTAGTTCCTGTATTATCTTTTGCTTTCATCGAATTAATGTTTCATTTCGTAATGAAGTGTTTTTTATGCTACAATTGTAGACCGAATGTTTAATTTCTCAATTAAGTTTATTTCCCGTTCGACGAGTGTTTTCGAATTTTTCATTTCACAGTTAAGTTTGTCCCGGTCTTTGATCGAATGTTTCATTTTGCAACTAGAGTCTTTCCCGTTTTGCTGACTGAATGTTTCATTTTGTTCTTGAATTTTATCTTAGCTCATTACTTTCACTATGAAGTGCAAATGAAACTACTTAGGTAATTATTATAGAACGAAATTAGTAGGCAAAACATATTGAACTGAAATTGAACTGAAATAAACTAGCAAAAAAACCGGACCAAGGACAAGAAACCTGAATATAGAGACTGGAGCTATTCGTATATCCTTTGTCTGACAGACATACACAAGCAACGATAACCCGGATCAAAAGCAAAATCTGAGTACGAGACTAGATCCATTCGTATATCCTCTGTCTGACCGTGTTTTATTTGTGTTTCAGATTGTACCAACGATTAATAAGAGGATAAATGAATTACTTGTCATTATTGAGGAATTTAACAAAAACAAAGAAGATTTCGATATGTACGAGTAAGTTCTATATATGAACTAACTAATCCAGTTTTTATTTTCATGTTTAAATTTTAGGTAGAAATGGGATAATAAATGTTAACATCTTTCATTAGACAAATGCATTTTGTTTGCTGTGCTGCATAACATTCGGAAATATTCAGTTTGAGAGTGAACGCTTTTATCTTGTTGAGACATTGTTGATAAATTGTTTCTTTTGCTTGAATAGGGTTTAACGCCATTTGCAACAACTTTGCAGCTACATTATGGTGTCCAGTTTCTATTGGACGATGAATCCGAAGTTAATAAATATATGATTAACACAACAAGTAACAAGGTAACACTATCCACTCGAAACAAAACGTGTTTTATCAGATTTTTTTCCGGAAGGGATAATACATCCTGCTTCATTAGTAAAAAACGTCGTACTACTGAAGACGAATTTTTTCAACTTTTGGATCGACTGAGCCTGAATTTGGTGTTACACCTTAATGCAAAATCTTACTTTAAATCATATATTTTCAGCCTGTTCCAGCGACTAACCCTAGACACAATAGCTGATTGTGGATTTGGTTTAAAATCTGAATCTCTTACAAGAAAAAATGACGTGTGTTTGACCAACTGCCGAAATGTTATACAAGACACAACAAAGCGACCAATTTTATTCATGCTCGGATGTAAGTAATTTTTTTACGTACAAATAATTTAGTAAAACCTCGACTATAAGCATCTAGACTGAACAACGAGTTTTTGTGGGTTCTGCACAGATCACAGCTACTTGTTACGTCTAACATAATCTGTTGTACACTTCACAAGATGTAGTTAAATATTTCAAATGAAGCTAAAAATGTTTGAAAACAATTAAATAATTTGGATACTTAATTTCACTATACCCCCAAAAAGATCGCATTAAACCCAAAGAACCAGATGTAACGCGTAATTTTCCCATTGCATGCAAAAATCAATACAACCAGCGTTTCATAACACTATCTACTAAGTGTACCTCCAAAACACTATCGCAACATGAGACAATTATTTTAACTAAAATAAGAACGGTGTATATAAAGTAAATATAGTGACAGTTTTTACTTCAGGTTTGGCATAAATGAAATGTGGATATTAAAAAATTTTAAAAGACCTGTTAGACATCTTGAGATCTGGATCTCTTTCCTAATGTTACAGCATTAAAACATTTGATTTTTCGACACTCAACACGGACATCCCTCATATACAGCTTAAAACCATGCATAAAGATCTTATTAAACTCTGCTTTTGCAAGACAAATAGATCTAAGTACCTGGTATTTGGCCATGTCAAAACGTATTTCGTGATCAATGACTCTAAATCAGATAATAAATATAATGATGTCCAAATCTGTCTAATGTTAGATTTTCTGATTTACAATATATTCTTTATTCGTGCTCCTCTCCTCGCCGACCTGTTTTTGTACTATTATGAAGCAGATTTCTTAGAAGGCCTGCTGCAGAAGAAAGAAGGCACTGACCCAGACTTTTAATTTCACATTCCGCTATATGGATTACTATATTTTGACCCCAACAATGCTGAATTTGGTGACACTTTGTAGTCAATTTACCCAAGCGAGCTTGAAATTAAAGACACCACCAATACACCAAGGTCAGTCTCTTACGTCGACCTACTTCTAGAAATAGACTTTAAAAAACTACAAACTAGACTCTGCAACAAACCTGATGACTTCCACTTTCCAATTGTCAAATTCCCGTTCGTCGGCAGCAACATTCCAGCAGCTCCAGCGAATGGTGTGTACATTTCACAATATATACATTATTCAAGATCCTACGATTTTCTAGACTGATTACTGCTGCTGACTAATAAACTACTCAAACAAGGGTTTGTTATATCTAGGTCGATGCTATCTCTCCAGAAGTTATATAGTCGTCACCATGACTTGATCGTTATGGGAAATCAATCTCTAAAATACGATGGGACATTTTCGCAGAGTAACTAGACCGGTGTTTAATTAGAGGCAGGTACTGCTTACTTATCCTGGTTACATGAGTGCACCAATGGTTTTTATTGGGTTCGGTTTACTCACGTTCTGTGTTACTCTGTACATATTTGTCTATATCCGGGTTTGTATATTCTGACTTTTGGCTTTGTTGTTCGGTCGGTTTCCTTTGCTATTTTTCATACCAAGGAAAAGCGGTCTTTACTGGTATTCTGCTAAGTTTTATACTAAAACAACATCTTGTGATATGGACAAGTTTAATGTATTTTGTCTTGAATCTAGGTGTCAGTTTTTTCATATATGTTAAACACCATTGTTTTAACATTTAAAATACTATTAATTAGATGTGTCATTGTCCAGAAGTAGTAATTATGATGTTATTGTTTGTTAGTAGGCATCACGTATGTAAGAGAATTTATTATTCGTATTGCAAGTAACGGTTTCGTGTTTCATAAAAATCATATTTTACTAGGGGCATCGGGGGCCAAGTGGTTAAGATAGTCATTCAACACTGAGGTCTGTCAATAGTGTGGGTTCGAGTCTCACTGTGGCAGTTTGTACTGGACGAATCCAGTCTACATCGACAAATATTGCCAGTTTTCAGTGGTTTTCTCAATGTATTCCGGATTTCACCCAAATAAATGATATAGCTGAAAAAATAATTTGAGTGGCGTTAAACACCACACAATCAAAACAAATATCTTCACTTTTTACTACATTTTGTTGTGATTTCTTCACAAGTGTTTTTCTCATTTCCTTGGTGCATTTTTGTTGTTGGTTCTATAGTTTCCCGGTTTCTAGGACTTTTATTTGTTGATTGCATTTTTGGCAGTTTCTTTGCTGTTTGTTATTTTGTTATTTCCTTCATCATTCATAAAAATCACATGAAAAAAATCTGTATATCGTATTATAAAAGCTAGTGCAGCTCTTCAGGCGACAATATATATTTCCTGTAACCGAATAAATTTTTGCTTTATAGTGTAGTACCGAATAAAGTCTCCTGGCACTCTTGGCCACCTTCTTCCGATATGTAATATTCTGTACTGGTTAACGACATGTTGTGGATTAAAATATGTGTTTGGGACGTCAGTGTATTACTAGAATACGCGCCGTAAAAAATTACAAGTCAAAAATCGGTTATATGCACACGTTTTCATGTTTTTCTTTGGTCTAAAATTTAGTTTATGGTTGTAGGATAAAAAAATATGCGTATTTTGTCGGAAAATTTAAATTTTATTCGTACTTGCCGCAAACAAGCGAGAAAGCCCGGCAGAGCCTCTCAGGTCAATCTGTTTATAAATCTCTTACAAGTATTTTGTTATATTTTCTGAAAATTTTCTGTATATATTATTATTGCACTATTTTTATGTGTTTTATTTCAATGCAGTTATGCTTTAACTTTCATGACAGTATTTTTCACTTTTCAATACAATAATTTTTGAAGATTTTATTACGATTATTAGTTGTTCATATTTCACATTTTTATATTTTAAATGTTATTTACTGCAGTGCTTTTTCTCATTTGTACAGCTTTTACCGTATTTTTCATCTTTCACAATTCATTATTCTTTTTCAACGCTTCTATATTTTTTATTTTATATCAGTTATTTCTTTTACTACAGTTATGTTCCCGACATTACACGCAGTATGGATTGCCATCTACAACGTATTACGATATGTGACATTTAATCCAGTTTTCTGGCTAGAAGACACAATGACAAAAATCATAAAAGAAAGAAAAGTAAAACAGGTAAGGTTATTTACGTCAAAATAAAATTACTTTATTTAAATTAGCCTTTACATAGAGGGCAAATGTATCGTAATTTAGTAATTTTTACCACTTAAAAATGCGAATGTGGGAGTATTCTTACATTTAATGGTGGGTTTTTGTATTACAAATTATCTCGAACGGATTATCATATCAAAGACACAGAACAGCAATTTTTCAATTATAATCGATAATTAAAGTTCAAGACATTAAGCAGTATAATTTCAAACTCGTCCATATATAGTAAAATTGTTAAAAACAAAGAGATGTCACAGCTTACTGTTTGATATTTAATACCTGATGGTAAATTATATTTATACAACCAAATTTTGAAGAGGAACCTTTACAAGCTAAAAAAACGAATACAGAATACTTTTTTCTATTTCGATAGATTGCCAACATTGTTTTTGCTTAGAACACAACATTACGTGTTTATATCGAGTCAATCAGATGTAATGAAATCAAAATAAAAAAATCAGAGTAACAACATAAACCTCTGCAAAGCATACACACAATATATATAACGACCAAAAAATTTAACTAAATCCGACCTAACGTGACTGAATTCTGGTCCGGATACTTCTTATTTTAAATATATCACACATAAAATAATTTGTATTGTATTACAAATCAAATTTTTTGTAACATATTGTATGTCGAAGAAGACTTCATAAGTTGATTAACTTGTGTCTTATCCTAATTGCATATTTGAGCAAACAAAATATGTTTAAAATTGACTTCCGGAAGCATAGCTTTATCATTTTTTAGCAACATATTTTTAATATCCATAGAAATTATTTGGCATGAAGCACATGACAGTAAATTAATTTGAGAATTAATATAGTTATAATAGGTGTTTTCAAAACCGATCAGACATTTTGATAAGTCAACGGTAATCTTGCCAATTTTTTATTGGCTGTTTCCTCAAAATGACAATGAGTAACTGGACGATTGTCTCTTTAGTGCACTTAAATGCACTCGTGAATTTATAGTACTCATTTTCTTTTTGTTTTTTGTTTTAAATTATCTTGTGTATGTTTGTCTAAATACGGATCATTCCGTGACTTTAGGGTCTTGTAGTTCGGACGGATAAGCAAGTAATTTTATTTTTAGTCGTCAAAAATATACAAAAGAGGCCATGGCAACATGAGCTTTCTACAGCTCTTTAACCAAGAACATAGAAACAAGCACATGCAGACGCAGGGCATACATAAAATATTGATTGATTGATTGATTGATTGATTAATGGTGTTTAACGCCCGAGCAGCAATATTTCAGCTATATTCAGGCGATACATAAAATATTAAAACCATTTGAAAAAATAAACCACATGCAAATTCAAGACATACATAAATGAAAAACATTAATATCATAGTGGCATAAAGACACACAAGCTTTGATGCATTAAAACAAAGAAAGACACATAGAGCAATCATACAAAACAAAAAAGTCACACAAAGCGGTTATAATAAGTATAAACAATAAACGCATTTACAGCGCATAAACTAAAACAGCAGAAAGAAAAAAAATTAATCACAAAAAACGTAAGAAAGCAGGATAGACAAAGCATAAGACATTGGTACGGAGCAGCAAGTAAATACCTTTATAGACAGACGCTGCACATACAGTTTTCAGAAAAACGCCATGACGATATCAAAATATTTTAAACGTTAATGAGGCATGATCCACGGAATTCTAAAAACTTGCTGCTTGGTATGCAAAACTTCAATTACCGTACCTATTAGTTGTTGGGTGTGGAAGGTCAGATTTACCTCTTGTTACCTTGAAGAGTTAAGTTTTTAAAGGTCTCTTATGTCATGATATTTTCTTGATATTTGTCTTTGTAAGCATTTTTATGTCTAGCGTTATTGTTGTAGAAAGGCATATTGATCTGTCTGCCTTTTTAACAAATTATTAAAGATTAAGGAAATTTCACGGTGTAATGTTGAAACACTTGACACACATATTTAATACCTTCCTTATCCATGAACGTCTTGTTCTTAGTTTAAAATTTGGAATATGTAGTCAACTATTACAGAGATGTAATTGACACTTTTAAGCATTTTAATATAAATGTTTTTTCCCCAACAATAATTTGCTGCATCAATCATTTTAATAAAAAAACTATGGACAACAAAATATTAATAAGTGAAATCGGCAGACATCCATGTTTTTTCTATTCAAAACCGCGAATTTTATCAATTTCGAACTATTAAATTGTATAACTAATATAATATTGCCGCAGCCCACTGGTTGTTTGTCGAAACATTTCAATACTGTTCACCTTCAATGCTGTAGCCAGGGGTGATTGATTAAGCTTTTGTTGTTTTACGTCCAGCAAACAATATTTCAGCTATATTAAGGACGTAAAAGGTGCACGTTAACCCCGTATTGTGCCCAGTAATAATCCGACTTACAACAAACAGATGATTTCATAACTTTATTATTGTAAGGTAAAATACAAAACGTTAAGTCTGTAGCTGGATCTGTTGAATACTTTAAGCGGTATCCATATCTTTTGAGTAGGGAAGTGCTCCCCAATCTGAAATCCTGCCTGCGGCCTTGAGCTTATGACATACTTGTGAAAGGCTGTACATCCACATTATAACGGCCTTCAATAATAAATTGTGAAGCATACTTTTGAACTGCAAATTTCAACTGAGCTTAAAAAATATTATTAATTAATTTATGTTTTCATAATGGTCCCGTGATATGTCCAAGGTCTGTTATAATGGATTCGGGAGGCTATTGACTCTCGTCGTTGCCTCGGGCCATTACAGCGATTGTCTGCCATTATTACAGACCAAGGACAAATATCGGGGTCATTAAAACACGCATTTCTTAATACTTTTAATAGACAACATTTTATACCAATAAACTAATTTCCTTTATCCTAGAATGTTAAAACAGTGAATTTATAAAAAAAATTATATTTACTAAATTTACAAATTTTTACAAACGTTATCAAATTTACTACGCCAGACGTGCGTTTCGTCGAATCAGGACTAAGCAGTGACGCCGAAACCCCCCCCCCAATTTATAATACAATAATTAGGTTGTTGTAGAGCTTTTATCATTAAAATTACACAACGCTGGAAAAGAGGCCAAAGGGTTTAGGTTTATATTGCTTTTACACTGGCGTAATATTTCTCAAATCAATACACTATCTGATTTAGTAATTGTATATGTCATTTTCCAGACGTAATCGCTCTCGTTAGTGGAGGTGAAAATTGATGTGCAGATTACGTGATTTCATTAAAATTTGGGGCACTTTCACTTTCAGTACTAACAACGTACACTAAACATAAAGTATGAAAGGGTTTCGCGTTTTATGCCTTCCTCACGATGTTAAAAGCCCATGTGTAGGGAAAATTACGGTATATATGTTATTATAAAAGAGAGGCTATATTAGGAGACTTCCTGTGAAGTTAACAATTAACTTTATTTTTAGTCTTTATATGCAAACATAGTATGTTCTTGCATTTTAGGAGCCCAGAGTAGATTTATTACAGCTTATGTTGACATCAGAGTTCAACCCATCAGCTTATAAAATAGACGTAGGTGACGTTGATTTTAACGATAATGTTGTAAAGAAAAGAGTTTTAACAAATGAGGTAAGGTAAAACATAAAAGAGGTTTTAGAACTATAGAAATCATTTTCTGAGAAAGGTTTAGAATTACCCAAATCTCTTCCTTAAAACTAGCCTTATTATTTACTTTTTGAAGTGCATGAATGCGGCTTTTTATACTTTCATGGTGAGAACCATACATTGTTGATACCAATTGTTTACTAACTTCGGGCAAGTTGTGCTACACTCCAACATTAAATGACAAGTATTGCTGGTTTTTCTACCAAAGGTCGGGATTTTTTAGCGAGTACTCCAGCTCCATCAAATACAAACTGGACACCCGATACAGCTAAAAAAGCGTTAAATCTTACTCAAAACAAACAAACAAAACCGATTTATGTTTGCACTTACTTCATAGTGCTGTCTGCTAACTTAAGAAAGCTATTGTTGACTGTTTAAAATATAGTTAATTCTCAAAGACCGTAAAAAATTTTATGAAAACAGGTTAATGTTTAGGTTACGTTGTTTGTCAAAATAATTCCAAGAAAAAACATTGTTTTCCTCTCCGACTTATTTTACATGTGATAACAGGCATGCAGAACTAACTTTTAGCAATAAACTGTTATTTTTCATGATTTTTTAGGAACTCTCAGCAATGTGCCTATTATTCTTATTGGCTGGCTACGAAACAACAAGTACGACCTTGGCGTATATTATGTACGAATTAACTATTAATCCAGACGTCCAGAAAAAACTCCAGGATGAAATTGACAGCTATTTCCCTGATAATGTAAGCTTGTACATGTAAAATAAGGCAAAGATGTTACGTGAAAGTGTTCGTGAAACGATAGGTCAATGAGAGATGACAGACATAGCATGGTAAAACCAAAAGAGGGGATAGCATCAAAACAAACCGAAAACAACACAACTACACATTGAGTGCTTAGAGTAATAGAGAACAAAAGGTTTTTCGACAAAGATAGAAAAGTAACAATTTCTTTTTCTTTTTATTGTTCCTATCATTTTAAAACATTTATCAATAGATTATATATTTATAAACAAATATGAAAATATATCTTTGACATGAACATTGTGTAAACTATTATTAGGGAAATGTTTCTGGCTATTTGTTTTCAGACAGATAATACGACGACATTATACCAAAACATTTCAAAGATGGACTATCTAGACATGGTTTGGTGTGAAACACTCAGAAAATTTCCTTTAGCTAGCACGTAAGTTAAAAAACAAAAGTCCATGATTATTCGAGGCCACACTTGACTGTTGATATTCAAACCTTTTTAGTTCATTGCACGTTTGAAATGTGTCACCATCATTAAAGAAACAAAAAGTAAGGAAACACATATGATATGCAGCCATCTTTTTACTAAGTTTGGTTTACTTATATTCTGCTTTTGTGTTTTATATGTGTTTAAATCTGTGCATTGTATAATTTGGATTTGTAATCATCCCTTGACTGTTGTTCTGTTGGTTTTCTTGCTGAGATAACACTTTTAAATATTCTAGAATGAAATGATTAAGCAAATGTTCTTGTTCCCGGAAAAACTAAATCCTTAAATATTAGTCTTACTTTCTTAATAATGCGAATGAGATTAAGAGGTACATAAAAATTCCTGAAAATGAGCTATGACGCGTACACCAACATCCGCTTATTCTATTATTTTGGAATACAATACGTTTATCAACTTCTATTATATCGCAGACAAAACTAATATATTGTATACCTTCGAAATTTGTAGTGTAACGAAGGCATATTAAATATAAGAAAAATATCAAAGAAAACCAACCGAACAACAAGAGCCAAAAGTCAAGTGACAGTTACAAATCCGGATATAGACAAACGCAACACAAAAAGCAAAAACACAAAAAAACAGAAAGAGAGTAACACGAAACCAATAAAAAAATGGGTGCAATCACGTGGACGGACGTGTAAGCAGTGCCTGCCTCTAATTAGTCACCCGTCGAGTTTAAGAAGGAAAGGTCAAATCCAGGAATAAGAAACACTACCTAAGCCTCTGCGAAAATAAATTTGGTTTAGAGTTTACAGTCTAATAAGAATATAATTACATAAGGAATATCATACCGACATGTCAAAAGAACAAATTCCATGTACTAAATCTGAGACAATGCCTATCATAAAACAAAAGCAAGTAACACTTATACAATATAAAATTAAAACACAAACCCTCGTGATCAAACGGGCGATATCTGAAAGGCTTAACTATCACACTTCACTGGTCAATCTATAAGAAATAGGAGTAATGTGTAAAATTCTTTATTTAAATTTAACTTTATGCTAGGAGCGCCTTAAGGTACAGTCAACTCATGTGTTCAAAGACCAGGACAGTGGTTTCATATCGCCAGTGTTAATTAAAAAACTTTCAATTTCATTTGAAATATACAGTCAGGTGCTTAAGACTGCTGGTCTCTCAAGCAGTTTCCAATGTTTTTGTATTGTTCTCGCAATTACTGCTGTCTATTTTGTATTAACTAAGTTTAATAAGCAAGCTTTTATATGTATGTGGATTTTGCAGGGTAGTAGCACGACAGTGCATGGAGAGTTGCAAAGTTGGGAATTTAGATATACCAGCAGGAATGATTATACAAGCAAATGTATGGGATATTCATTATAATGCTGACCTGTGGGGTGAAAATACAGAAAAGTTCATTCCAGAAAGGTATGTCTGATCTGATTGACATGAGTGTACATATTGCTCTCGGCGGAAAAAAAGAAATCTTGAGAAATCCGTCTGCGTTTCTATCCTTTCATTGCAACCACTTTGACACGTTTTTTGCCCTATTTCCATATTGGCTGTAAACGAATAATTTGATTAATTTGTGGGTTAGTTAAACCTTGTAAGTATTCCTTATTCCGCTGACCCATGCCAGGAGTTGAAAGAATGAAATGACATGAATAAACATATAGAGAATTAAATAAAACAGATACACACCTATAAAGGTTTATAAAAATTTAATGTCAATTACATTATTAAAATTCAAAATATGTCCTACATATCCGGAGCTATGTAGCGCCATTCGATGTGTCATTGTAAGTTAATTAAATATAACTTTTGTATTTTTTAAATGTAACTCTAGACCTATATACACTTATAAAATTATAAATTCAAGGTATAATAGAGTGTGAAACATTAGTTACAGTAATATATTAAAATATACTGACACGATGATTTTATGTCAAACTCCTTGGGAGTTTAAATACATTTACAACCGGTAATTTGACATATTTCGTTCATAAGTTTGTTTAGCATTTAAGAATACCAGATCATGCAAGAGTTTAATGGAACTTTTTATGCAAAGTTTATGTCAAAGTAGTAAATGATATAATGATTTAAAGGTTGTGGAATTTTTCATTAAGAATGAGAGATTGTATAAAACACTAATTTGCATATTAGTCATACCACAGCAACAGGTATTGTTACAGTTATACATATTGAATAATAATTGATAGTTATTAAGTTTAATCAAGTTTAATTGTGTTTTGCATTAGCTCTTTCGTCAATCGCCAAATTCCGCAACGATCTATTCTTAATCATGGCTGTACATGTATGTGTACGCTCGCTTACAAGAATTTTTTTACTCATTTCCATTCAGAACAACATACCATTACGTACTTAATAAAACCTTATGTATTTGTGTTTGTTAAAATCAGTGTAAAAACTGGTTGAAAAAAACATGCACATGTGAGTACAGACCAAGTGTTATTCTTAAGCTGATTTTAAAATGGTCCGGCAACCGTGGCCGAGTGGTTAATGAAATTCCTCTATTATTCATCACATGGTCGGTCAACACTAAGATGTTCGAGTCACACTGTGGATAGGGTGTACTCGACTCCAATCTTAATTGACAAGGACTGACAGCTTTCCTACTGAAGGTCGGGGTTTATACTACGGGTATTCTGGCTTCTGACAACATGATATAGCTGAAAAAATGCTGAAAGTGGGTTTGAACACAAAACAAACAAACACATCAATATGGTGAATGAATTTTGTTGTTTTAATATAAAACAATATTGTGCTTTAATAGAAATAAAATGGAAAAATACATTTATGTATTAATGCATCAAATCACCGTATTACTTTAAACAAATAAATACCAACCTTTGCAAACACCTGTTCTTATTAGTGTCCCTTCGTTATACTCCATATGCGAGTTACAGCGACCTACATAAACCAGTTAATTGTTATAGAAAACGCCGTAAAAATCTAATTATTGATTTATTTTTTTTTGTTTGTAAGGATTTTGTTTTACATTTTGTCAAAATCTTAAAACATTACACAACAAATAATTCTAGTACTAAACCTTTTTCAACTAAGATTCCTTTTCTGTGCAGTTCAAATGTAGTCTTTTGTCTTTATTTCTTAGTTACGCTGCCCGATGAGGCAAAACGTTTTAGATTGATAGTGATATTTTTATTTTTTTTAATTCTAGTTAGTTTTGATGCACTGCATATCGCACAAAAAATCCGTAATGTTATACATATAAATTGCAGATTTACAGCAGAGGAAAGAAAACACAGACATCCTATGGCATGGTTAGCGTTTGGAGGTGGCCCAAGAACGTGCGTTGGTCTGCGATTAGCCCAACTGGAAGGCAAAATGGCGATTTGTAAACTTTTTAAGAAATACTCATTTGTACCCTCAGACCGATTAGATGTTCCCATGCAGTGCGTGGAAGGTGCCACGATCATTCCTAGGAACGGTGTTCATGTTTCCGCAGTATCGCGTTTTAAATGACGGTAAACAACTGTTTTGGGGTTTTATAGATTGGACTTTGTGCAATAATAGACGGGTCAATTGACTGTTAGGCAAACTGCTTGCCTAAATCAGATATTTTCTCACGTGGTTATATCTGTGTCAACGGTCACGTGCTTATATCTGTCACGTGGTTATATGTGTCACAGGGGCAATGGAACAATAGACCTTGTGATTACTGTTGAACGACTGTGTTTATATGTAGTTATAATGGACAGTATTATTATTTGAGATCGTTGTTATGACTGTTAATTCTTGTTATTCGCTTCTTGTTTTACGAGATCAACCACGTTTTCTTATTTTGAGTATTGTTAAGTTTGGAATAAACTTGTATGTGTCTTGCTTGGTACAAAAAAATCCTACCCTTTCCCTTTGTCCTGATAAGGAACTGCTTGGTCCTTTAGTTTGATTTTAAAATTAATTTGACACTTGATATCGATCATGATCGTTAATTGGTGGTCACAAATAAAGTTTTTAAATCTATTAACAAAAACTGACTCCCATTGTTTGTATGTTAATTTTAAATGTTGAAATTGTTTATTTTTATTTGTAAGCATCAATTATGGACTATTATTTCTAGGGGTCAATAAATGGTGCCCGATAAACTATTATCAACTATTGACAATATCTTCTGTGTACATGCTAATCTTCTGTTGATTTTTCTTGATCAAATACGCTTCAACTTGCAATTGTGTACTCTCCATAATGAAAGAAATAAATGCCCAACCAGTAATCACACGATATCAAATAATTTAGATATATTTTTAATAACGCAACGAACAGTGAATAATCTCATTCATTTTACTTTTGTTAATTCATGTCTGTTTAATTGAATAAACAAGGTCGCTCGTATTAACTATTCTGCAGTAATTTGACATGAGGGCATTATTACGCTGTGATAACACCGATGGGTATATCACGTCGTAGTAATGCCCTCTTCTATAACAAGTAACACACTTTATTTTTAATTCGTATGAATGAACATGTAAATGTACAACCTAATTAAAGACAAAATAAAAACTTCATTCCGTTACAAGCTATCAATAAAAAAAAAGTATAAAACACATCGTTTCTTAATTATTCAATGACCATGTAGTTGTTTATACGCATGATATCTTGACTGCACAAGGGAAAGTGATATTGCTTTCAATACTAATTATATTCATGATGCCCTCGCACAAGAAAGATTAGCATTAACATTTAGAATGACCTTGAATTGGATCGGACTAAATCAATCAGAGAATACCACTCTCCCTTATGCAGTCAAGATAAGCGAATGCCTTCTGTATAAGTGACTGCTGTAGAAATATTGACCCGTTATGGTTCTACCAAAGTAAAGTCATTCAAATGATCTGTAACAAAACTCAATTGGTGTATATCCAATATTGTTACTCACACAATCAATTATTCCATTCACAATAATGCCCTTAGGAGAATAAACAATTGTTTGTGCTTTTTCCTGTGATGCGAATTAATTTTTATATTCCACATCTCGGGACTTAGAATAATAATTATAATCTAAAACATGTAAATTCTTTATAACTTAATTGGAAAACTCGGCGATCGAGTGTTTAAGGTAGTAAGTTATCTACAATTGATCACTGAGCATGCTGCTTTCACTCTTACTGTAAGTTGTTGTGCTCGACTCCAACGTCATGGACTTGATTAATTGATTGACTGATTTTTTGATTGATTGGATGTTTTCTTTACGTCCAGGAGGAAGTATTTCAGCTATAATCGCCAGATTTTCGGTGGAAGGTCCGTGGTTTTAATCAGCTTCTTCCACCATACAATCTATACACCATAATTAGCTAATAGAACTGGTGAATGTGGCGTAAAACACCATTTAAACAAGCAAACCAATCATAACATGACTTAAATTAATTGTCGTATTCACGCAAGTATCATTAGCAACAAACAATATCTTTGTTTACCGTTTATAGAGACAAGTCCTCAGACTTTTATGTAGCGTGTCTATGAAAGAAAAAAAACAATGATGACACTATTTGTTGTGAATAAGAGTCAAGCTGACTTTTACGAACACTTTTTTAACAAATGTAACTTTAGATAAGAATCAGATTCTTCTACTGCGTACATAAAAGTCAATTTATATATTTTAATAATTAGATTTATAATGGTGTAGATCACATTGTAATACCAAAATATAAGGCTGGGTTCAGGACTGTGTTTTGTAATTCTAAAGAAAACTTATCCTTTGGTAATACTAAAATATAAGGCTGAGTTTAGAGCTATTTTTGTTATTCTACAGAAAACGTCTCATAAGTATTACCAAAACAGGCTTGATTTAGAGCTGTGCTTGTAATTCTCTAGAAAAGTTTTTGTGTTTAATACCAAAATATACGGCTGAGCTAAGAGCTGTTTCTTTGTGTGATGTCAAAAAATAAAGATTGGTTTGGCTTCTCTTTGTAATGCTACAGAAAACTGCTTATATTGTAATAAAAAAATAAGGCTTTTCATAAAATGTATTAAAGCATGTTCATGCGTAACATACACTTTTAATATTTAAATTATCTTGTTACAATAAAAATATTCAGAATCGTGTTATTTTTATCTTCAAACATTTGTTACGATGATGATATTTTCTCAAAGCCAAATGTATCCCTAACAAAATCATGTTGTACTAGTATTAGTAATATAAGAAGAATACAATTCAAATTCTCTGAAAAAAATAATCGAGGGTGCATTTATCGAAAATCGGCAAAGTTTTTTTTAGCTTCAGTCTTAATTGACTTGGTTTGATTGTATTTTGATTATTCTGGCTACCTCTAATTCCTCCGATAAAATATGGACTCCCATATAAAGATGAAATTTGATAAATTAGTTTTAAAACCTGGAAAAAAGCAAAACAGTACAAATTATACTGCTAGCTTTATATGGAAATAGTGTGTGTGTACTGAAATACGTTTACAGTTATGTAAAATTGTCAATATAAATGTTATAAAATATGGTTTTAAAAATAAACATATTTGAATTCTATTGTTCGATGTATATATTATCTAGTTTCGTCAATAATCCTGTAATGCACCACTGGATGTTACGTTGTTTTCGTTGGTCGGAGTAATTACGATATTGTTAAATAGAAAATATAGTGTGTGGCCAAAACTAGTATTAAGGAACTCAAATTTTAATATAGAGCTTGACATGGAAACAATTATAACTGTGCATAGTACCTATCGCCCTTCCAGGCAGCCATGTTTTAAGGTCTAAATTAGGATACCCACGATTCGCAGATACCTAGAATATGACAGGAGATGAGGAAATATTAAGTGAATTGATAGCTAAAGAATTTGCGAGGAACTTTGAATTCAGAATAGTTCAGAATAGTTGGAACACTAACGACCGATAAAACAGACATGCATATTACGGTTTCAGTAAGAAAACTAGATGCACAGAAAATAAAAGTTACCTTAAACATCGGTCACAAAGTCGGATGCGAGCATCGGGAAATGTTAAACTCAATCCATTTATGTTTCGAACACTTATCACTAACAGAGTAGGTTTTCATGTGGAACATAATTATGTTGTTCTTCAATTTAAAAAGATTATAATCCCAGGACATTTTTAAGTTGTGAAAAAGCTATTTTTAAGTATGATTGTAGCGGTATTTATTTTAATCAAAAAGCTTGTGAACAGTGGATTTAAAGTTAAATAAAGCAATATATAACGCGTTCCCTTTAATCAACTCATATTTACCTAATGAACTGCTAAAAGCCCGCTTTTAAAAACTAATTTGCATATTTGGTTCAGTGATTAGGACAATAAGTGGTAAAGAAGTGTAAAATAAGTTGGGCTAAAGCGTTTAAATTATGCCAATTAGGTGAAGTTGGTATAAAGCGGTACAAATCAGCGGATTTAAAGTGGAATATGCAAATTAGTTGTCAGCGGTAAATAAGTGGAATATAGTAAATGTACAAAAGCGGGTTTTAGGTGGTTTTACATGTACCAGCGTGTTTTAAGTGTATGTTCTCATCGTACTTTAAGTTGAAGATGTCAGCTGTTTTAAATCGGAGATGTCAGCGTGTTTTAAGTTGGAGATGTCAGCGTGTTTTAAGTATGAGATGTCAGCCTGCTTTAAGCTGGAAATTAAAAGATTTGTTTGAAATGTTAGATTCTTATGTTGAAATAAAGTTGTAATTGTATGTAGAGGTGAAGCATACATGAAAATAAACATTGCACATTTGGTGTAGGTCTAACTGTTTTAGAGTTAAAAGCAGAATTACTGTGCTCCATAAGTTAAATCCGAAATTTAGACATTTTCCAAACCTGTCTTTTTTTAACGTGTTGTTGTGTAGCTCATGCTTCCTTTTGTTTAAAGGGATTAAAAAATGATAAACAAATTAAAATCATAAAAGTTTAAATATGAAATAACTATTGACAAAATATTTACAACATAAATACAAGTTTTAATGACTTCGACTGTTTTAGTCTTTCTCTCATCTTTTGGCCTTTGGAATTCTTAGTCTACAAAATAAATTAAGACAAATGCAATATGACAATTCTTAAATCAGCCACACAATCTTCAGCATAATACTAATTGTATTTAGATTTCTCATTTAAATTACAAAGTATTCAAAATCTAATACTGGGATTTGGAATATATAGGAATGTCACAATTAATGCATACAACTACCCTCGAACTTGTCTTAACTATCCCTCCGTAGAACAACTTTCGGCACATGTTATCCAATCATTTATACCATGCCAGCATTTCCCCAATTCATTTTTACCTTTATATTAACGACTCCCAGTATCACGCACTAAAATAGTGTGCTTATTTCTATGCTTATGTGTATATATAGTGCTGCTAAATAATAGTGTTTTAATTAAAACCCTTTATTAGCTTATGGTTTTTGTGCATGTGTGCTTAATAATGTTTATGCTTATAATGCTTGGATTTTATGCTAAGTAGCACTATAGTATTTGTGCTTTTATTTATTTGCTGTGCTTGTAGTATGCTTTCACTTAATGCGTATATATGTTATGCTACGGTAATTGAAAGTTTTATGCAGATTAGCTGTCCATTCTTGACCTGTGATGTGCGTGTGACCGAAAATGCGAGATCATCATGACAAAAGTCATGTTGTTTTTATCAGTATGTTGTTTTCTTCGTTATGTATAAATATGCCGACTGTAAATAACAATTCTACTTAATTAATTTACTTAACCAAAGCGTAATACTTGTTCAGCTATGTGACTAAGTTTTGAATAATTCAAATTATGCTCGGGCTTGGGCAAATCGACGTCACAAGTTTACCCAAATTTTCGTCAGTCGAAAAATGTACAAAAATAAACAAACAATTATGTGTCCATCAATTAGTCATAGAATATAATTACATTTAATGTATAAAAATAAAAATAAATACATTAAACATACATGCTCTGGTATCCTTTAACATTCTGTCTAACCATTCGAACTTCCATTCAATCGAAAGTGTAGTACCCAAAGGAAAACAAAAATGGCAAACGACGGTGAAAAATTGTTCAAAGGTAATTCAAGAAAAAGCCCGTACAATGATGGTTTCAATGGCGAAGTAGTACAAAAGTCGAAGTATAGGTGTCACCTCACGGCATTCCGACACTAAGAAAAGCACGACACGACATTTCCGTCTGCGACTGGAGGTAAATATATTTTAAGTTTCACCATTTTCTACGTATACGTTCACGTATACGTTCACAGTGTAAATATTTTTTTCAGTGACATGCTGATGCAGTAGCTTGTATCCATTGTAGATTGCAACAAACATGGAAAGTGGTGTCAATAATTTTGAAATCATACCTGGAAAATATGAAAGATCAATAGTAAGGTAAATAGCAAATACTGTGTTTATTTCAATTAAATATGACACAAATTATTATTAGGTCAAGGGAATCCAAGCTACAAATGAACGGTCACACAATTAAAAAAAGAGGGGCAATGTTGACATATGAGATGGGAGATAATTTTCAGAGTATTCAGTTAAGTGTAGGAAATAATAGTTTGTTCATTTTCTTCAAATGGACATAATTAAAAGAAATTGTTAAAGTATATTGTTCTTATTACAAATCTTCTAACGTACTCTGCAATTACGGTTGCGCATAATTTTAATGATTCTGCTCAGATCACCAGTATGGCTTGAATAAAAATTGTGGCTCATTGGTACATGCATTTTGTAAACAAAATGAACTCTTGCTATGTAACAGAAATTTCTCATTAACACAAAAGGTTTTTGCTATGTCAACACTAAATTTTTTTGGTATTTGAAAACTATATTTAATATAATAGCTATGAATATTCTCTCTTTGCATTTTTATCAGCAATATTATTTTTCGTGTTAGGAGAAAATGTAAATCAAAGACAATAAGGAAAAAAAGTATAATAACATCGAATATGTATTAACAGAAAACTCAACATAGAGCATTTGGACAAGTTTTGTTTTGGAATGATTTTACTTTTTATGAAGATTTAAAGGGAACAAATAACATTCATCAGCACACAACAACCGGGTGCCCTGAAGAAATATATGTACTCTAAATCATAGGCAGAAGCACTGTTTCTTCTTTCTGTGAAAACCAGTTTGCCAAAAAAGAAAAAAAATGGACATTAAATTTTCTTAGTAGGCTAAGCCGAACTGTTCACTGACAAATTAAATATTGTAGAGACTGTTATTAGTAGTAAAGTTATATCTTGTAACATATATTTTATAGTTCTTTCTTCAAAATCAGCATATTAATTGTGTTGATTATGCAGTAGTAAAAAAGGAAACAGATTTACCATTTTATGAAATGGTCATAAATATAGATTTGTTGCTTTTCACAGTTGTAAAGAAAATGGTGATCTTGGTTATACAGCACTTCTTTATAAACTAAACCATGGTGTGGCAAATAGTTCCCTTCGCCCTATTGTTCATATGAAGATAGTTCTTCACTGTTTTTACAGCTTGTTAATAATTACAAAAATGGTTACATTACATTAATTAGAAAGTAAAGTTTCCATAATGGTATATTTGAATGTGGACAAAAAGATTGCATAGTTGGCTCCCTTTAGGAGTTATCTCCCCTAAGATTATACTTTGTCTTAGTATTAAACAGTTGTTTACTAAATAAGGTTGTAGTATAATGAATCAAACATTTTGTTTAATTGTGAATGTGTATTTTATGATTTCTGATTTTATTTTTAATATTGCATGAAACTATTTGATATTTAAACCATACTATTCATCATTGCAATTGTACCATAAATTGGCAGAACATACAGCAATTTAAAAATTTAATTTCTTTTTATTTATATTTTAAAAATAATGTTGTTCTTAGGCCATGGTCATACTCAAGTTTGTCATGTGTAATATCAGTGTTCTCGTTCTCTTTTTTGATTGAAAACTTTAATCTTTACTTGAAGTATTAAAAAATAATTCCAAACATTTTCTAAGATATAAATATTCAAACTGTATATATTAGACATTTGTGCATTATTTCTGCTTTTCAATTGTAAATTGTTAATATGTGAAGCAAAAAAACCAGTTTGGTTGAAGTAAAATAATATAACTAATTTTTTTATTTGATAGTCACTAAATTATAGGAAAACAGACAACAAATAATATAAATATTTTATGAAGTTTTTTTCAGTTGTTTATGAGGGGAGTTTAATTTATATTCAATAGAGCAGAGTTGAATCAGTAAGGAAGAAGTATTTCCTGTAACAGCTTTAAGTATTTTCAGTTAATTGGAAAAAGCAATCAATTTAATTTTAAGATAAATTAGCAGTGATTAAGTAGGTTCCTAATAATATTGTGAATGATTAATATTATTCAGTTGGATTTAAGCAGGTATAATCAATTACCTGAAGTCTCATTTTTTTCTACTTAGAAAATTAGTATAGTTTAAGTTGGATAAAAGAGGTGTTAAAGTATTGCTACTAATGTAGGATAAAATTAAGCGGCATTTATGCAGGTCGCTTAAATACTGCTTTATACAACAGCGGATACTATGCAGATAATAAACGGCATTAAAGTAACGCTGTGATATAACAGCACCGCTTCAAATTCGTCTGGGGTTTAATAGCAACATCACATTAAAATGGAATAATGTGTTTGATATTTTGTTAATTTACAGTAATTATTTGAACGGAAATTAAGGCCATTTTTAGCAATTTTCAGCTAAATTCTGCAGGACAGCTGGCAACCTTGGTCCGAAGTAAAGTTCGAACCTGCAACCTAACTGTTCACCCAAACTTGTATAACCAACTTGTATAATTTTTGTGATAAGTAGTATGACAAGATGAAAAAAAGATCTACGATAAAAGCGGATTTAAGTTCTTTTTCAAATGTGAAAGGTTTTAGGTTTTCTGTAGCGAATACAATATACTAAAAGACGATTAAGCAAAGACTTAACAATCGATCTGTTAAATCCTTTAATCTGTTATTATTTTATTTTTGTCCAACTAATCTTATTAAATCATAAAATGATGATGAAACATTAAATGGATAAAATAAACGATGGGTGGTTTTTTTAATTAACCATAGCCGTATGCCGAGTATTGATTTAGCTGTCGTTTGGTTCCAAAATTGTATTTGCAAGAGGGAGTTTATAACTTCGAAAAGAAAGTCACCTGTATACTTAGAGACCCTAATTTGTTTAGATATTTTTTCCTGTGTCATACAACACCTCAGGAAAATGATTTAGGTCGGTTGATCGGTGTGGTGTTGACAGACCACGTGATCAATAGTAGATGACTAGTAGTAGCAGGAATAATAGTCACTACCTTAATCAATCGGCAACCGACGCCCTAGTGAAATATGCAAAAATGACTTTAATGAAAGATGAAAACGTTACAGCAGTAATGCGATTCGAAAGATAAATCCTCTTAAATACGTGATGCCTATAAACAAACACCAATTTCACAATTAGCACTTCTGGACAATGACACTGATGAAAAGTATTAAATGATTAAACAATGGTGTCACCTACATAGGACAAATTGACACGAAGAACTTTAAATTAATTAATGAACGCCACCTAATCGACCCTGGTCGGTAAACTTGTCAATATCACGACTTTATGTCTGACCTTATATTAAACTTAGTAGAGACAACCAGTAAAAACCGCTTTCAAAAAGTAATGCAGTAGAACAAATACTCGTCACAATTGATCCCTTAACGACATTTATATGGTGTTAATACAATCATTGTGGTATATTAAAGAGTTAAAATTTTATTTACATTTTTTTACAACATTTTAAGCTTAAGTGAAAATATAAAACTACATCTTGTGAAGAGTACAACTGATTCTTTTGGAAGTAAAAAGTAGATTTGAACTATGCCGAAAATAAATTAATCTTCTGATTAAATTGTTCAGTCTAGATGATTATAGTCGAGGTTATGCTATATTATTGTTAGATGAAAAATTACTTATATCCAAGCATGAATAGAATTCGTCTCTTTGTTTTGTGTCTTGTATAACATTTCTGCAAGTGGTCAAACACACCTCGTTTTCTAGTAAAAGATTCAGATTTTAACCCAAATCCACAGTCTGAGGAACATTTATACATACAAAATGAAAATTTGAACACGAATTTAAGTTACTGAACTCAAACAACCAATTTCACATCTTTCCCATCAATATTACGGAGGATGCATACATAAACCTACAATCATTCATGAATACGCAATCTGGAAATCGGCAAACTGGCAATAGGCAAACTGGAACTAATCTATTTAAAATTACCTAATGTAGATGTAGTTTCTTTTCCAGGATTCTGTTTTGAGTAGAATTTCTATATTAAGGTGCCAACAAATTTTTTGATATTACCTTTGTATATAATGAATAATATATCAATTTTTACAATTAGCGTTTTAAATTAATATATCAAATGTGAATTTGAAAAAAATGTTTTTATGAATATAATGAAGTTCTATATCACTGTACTTGTTATACATTTTCATTAAGGAATATATTAACTTTTCCTTTTATGAATAATATTAAGTTATATATCTATGGATTTCCTATTAAATTTACAAGAGGAATCTACTAACCAATGATTACCTGAGTTTTGCATGTTTTACAAATTAAGTCCAAGTTTGAAATTTCAATTTGTGTAATACTCCAAAGATCCACCTTTGGTCAACTTCTAACAACTTTCCCTTTTTTAAATTAAACTGAGTTGTACATCCCTGAAATCGCTATAAAATTTATAATAGAAAAACATTTACTATGGCTGGGATTCATAAGTTCAAAACAATTTAGTACCAAAGTGGAAAAATGGTTTCAATTTTAGTCGAGAAAAAATCATTCCGGTCACGTTTTAAATAATTTAAATCATTTTATATTAATTACATAGAATTCGTTATAATCGTTCAGAATCCGTTTCAATTAAATCTATTTTTTTATCCCTTCAAAAGTTTTAGACAAAAATATACCAAAAAGCTTTTCCGGTTTTTCGTTTTTTCCACCCTTCCGCAGATTAGGCAATCTTTGGGTTTAGAGCTGTTTTTGTTATTCTACAGAAAACGTCTCATAAGGAATACCAAAATAGTCTGGTTCAGATCTGTGTTTGTAATTCTATAGAAAAGTTATGAGTGGGTAATACAAAAATATACGGCTGAGTTAAAAGCTGGTTTTTTGTGTGATGCCAAAAATAAGGATTAATCTGGCTTCTCCTTGTAATAATACAGAAAACGGCTAATATGATAATAACAAAATACGGCTTTTCATATAATGTGTAAATGTATGATTATGCGTTGCATACATTGGTAATATTTAAGGTATATTTTTACAACGAAAAAACCAGAATCGTTTTATTTTTATCTTCAAACATTTGTTACGATGATATTATTTTCTAAAAGCGTGTCTCTAACAAAATTATGTTCTGCTAGTATTATATACTGTAACAATAATACTATTCAAAGGTATCTGAAAAAATATAATCGAGGGTGCATTTCAAAATCATGCTGAAACGAAAATATGGGACTTTTTGGAGTTTGAGTGGTTTAGGTAGTTCTTGACCGGAAATAACAAAACAGTACGAATTTTGCTGCTAGTTTTACTAGAAGAGATTGTGTGTGTACTGAAATACGTTTACAGTTACGTAAAATTGTCAAAATAAATGTAAATGTAAATATTATCTAGTTTCGTCATATATCAATTATAATGCACCGCTGCATGTAACGTTGTTTTCGACCTGTCGGAGTAAATACGATATTTTAAAATAGTAAATATAGTGTGTGGCGAAAACGAGTATTTGGGAACGTACAATTCAGTATACAGTTTGACATGGAAACAATTATACCTCTACATACATGTATTACATATCGCCTTGCCAGACAGCCATGTTTTAATGTCTACGTTAGAATGCCAACAGTGTCGAAGATACCTTGAATATGACAAGATATTAGGTAATATTAGTGAATAAATGGCTGAAGACCTTGCGAGGAACTTTGAATTCGGAATAGTTTAGAATAGTTGGAATACTAACGACCGATAAAGTAGACTTGCATATTAAGGTTTCAGTACGAAAACTAGAAGTACAAAACAGAATGATACCTTTAACATCGGTCACTAAGTCAGATGCGAGCATCGGGCAATGTTTTAAGCACTGATCACTAACAGGCCATGTTCTCATGTAGAACATAATTATGTTGTTTTATAATTTAAATTTTCTTTTCTGTTACACAAATTTGTAATTTTAGTAGCAACATCATATTGATAGTCATTTTAAAAAAATATTTCTGCAAAACTGAAACTACTTTATTTAAATTTAAAATGGAATAATATGTCTGATATTGTTACAATTTGTCAGTTTTTTATAAGGGGAGTTTAATTTATATTTAATAGAGCAGAGTTGAATCAGTAAGGAAAAAGTATTTGTTGTAACAGTTATAAGTATTTTCAGTTAATTAAAAGAGCAATCAATTTAATTTTAAGATAAATCAGCAGTGATTAAGAAGTTTCTAATAATATTGAGAATGACTAATATTTATCAGTTGGATTTCAGCAGGTATAACTAACTACATGTAGTCTCACTTTTTTCCTACTTAGAAAATCAGTATAGTTTAAGTTGGATAATAGATGGGTTAAAGTATTGCTAATTATGTAGGTTAAAGTTAAGCGATATTCATGCAGTTCGCTTAAACACTGCTTTATACAACAGCGGATACTGTGCACGTTGAGGTATAAAAACGCGACTTCAAAATTGTCTGGGTTTTAGTAGCAGCATCACTTTGTCATTCAAAAAATATTTCTGTTAAACTACTTTATTTAAATTTAAAATGGACTGATGTGTCTGATATTGTTACAATTTACAGTAGTTGTTTGAATGGAAATTAAGGCCATTTTTAGCAATTTTCAGCTAAATTATGGCTTTGTCTTGGGGGTGAAATTGGGGTGAAAACAAAAACTTCGACAGGACAGCTGGCAACCTTGGTCCTAAGTAAAGCTCGAACCTGCAACCTCAATCTTCACACCGACTTGTATCGTTTTGGTGAAAAGTAGTATGACATGATAAAAGCAAGATCTACGATTAAAGCAGATTTAAGGTCTTTTCCAAATTTGTAATGTTATATGTTTTCTGTAGCGAATAAAGTATACTAAAAGACGATTGAGCAAAGGTTTAGCAATCGATATATTAAATCCTTTAATCTATTATTAATTTTTTTGTCCAACTAATCTTATTAAATGATAAAATGAAGATGAAGACATTAAATGGATAAAATAAACTGTTATAACAGAATTGTTTTTTTTAATTAACCATTGTCGTATGTCGAGTATTGATTTATCTGTCGTTTGGTTTCAAAATTGTTTTTTTATCCTATTGCATTAACAATATTGATTTTAATTTAATTTGTAACGTCATAATCGAAACACTAGATATATTAATAATTTTGCAAAGTGTACATATTGCACTTTTTTATATTCGACGCATAGAAGTAATTTCTTAAAAGATTTTCCAATAAAAAATGAAAATATTAGTTAAAACAATTGAATCATATATGCCTTATCGTTTTTACTACATTGCATTTGCAAGAGTGAGTTTATAACTTAGCAATTCGAAAAGAAAGTCACCTGTATACATAGAGACCTCAATTTGTTTAGATCTTTTTTCATCATGTCATACAACACCTCACGAAAATGATTTAGGTCGGCTGATCGGTTTGGTGTTGACAGACCTCTGTGTTGACAGACCACGTGATCAATAGTAGATGACTACTAGTAGTAGAAATAATAGTCACTACCTTAACCAATCGGGCAACCGAGGCCCTGGTGAAATATGCAAAAATGACTTTAATGAAAGATGAAAACGTTACAGCAGTAATGCCATGCGAATGATAAATCATCGTAAATACGTGATGCCTGTAAACAAATAATAATTTCACAATTAGCACTTCTGGACAATGACAATAATTAACAGCATTAAATGATTAAACAATGGTGTTACCTACATAGGAGAAATTGACACGAAGAACTTTAAATTAATTAATGAACGCCACCTAATCGACTTTAGTCGGTAAACTTGTCAATATCACGACTTTATGTCTGACCTTATACTAAACTTTGTGGAGAGAACCAGTAAAAACCGCTTTCAAAAAGTAATGCAGTAGAACAAATACTCGTCACAACTGATCCCTTAACGACATTTATATGGTGTTAATACCATCATTGTGGTATAGTAAAGAGTTAAACTTTTATTTACATTTTTTAAAAACATTTTAAGCTTAAGTGAAAATATAAAACTACATCTTGTGAAGAGTACAACAGATTCTTTTGGAAGTAAAAAGTAGATTTGAACTATGCAGAAAATAATTTAATCTTTGATTAAATTGTTCAGTCTAGATGATTATAGTCGAGGTTATGCCATATTATTGTTAGATGATGAATTACTGATATCCAAGCATGAATAGAATTTGTCTCTTTGTTTTGTGTCTTGTATTACATTTCTGCAAGTTGTCAAACACACCTCGTTTTCTAGTAAAAGATTCAGATTTTGTCTGTTGGGGAGGAAACTGGAGTGACAACACAAACGTCGGCAGGACAGCTGGTCAATAAGGGTTGGGGTCGAGTACACACAGTCCGAATTAAAGATCGAACCGACAACCTCAGTGTTTACACCGATTAAACCGATGTATATATATAATTGAACCATACGAACATGTTTTTAAAATCTTGAGATTGTGAAATGTGCCGATTCAGACCCGTGTCTCAAAATCCGCTGTTTTGTCTATTGAAAGCTCTCTAACGTCTCACGCTCCCCCCAAAGTCTAAAAAAGCGTCGGACGACAGAGGTTTCTCGGACTATTTTGAACAATGATACAGCTAAATAAAAGTATAGAATGACTAAACAATGATGTTACCTACATATGAGAAGTTGACACCTAGATTCAAGACGAAGAACCTCAAATTAATTAGTAAACGGTAAATAATTGACCATAAAACTTGTTAATATCACGCAATGATGTCTGAAATAATATAAAACTTAGTAGAGAATACCAGTAAAAACCGCTTTGAAAAACGACATCAATCTTTGAATGCAATGGAATAATTACGCGTTACACCTGATTCCCTGGTTCTTATTACTCGTCACACCTGACTCCTTGGTTCTTATTAATCGTCACACCTGATTCCTCGGTTCATATGCCCTTGGTCATAGTAAAGTGTTCAAATTATATATACATTTTTTCGAACATTTTAAGCTTCAAAATATAAAGCTACATCTTGTGGCGAATACAACAGATTGTGTTGCAAGTAACAAGTAGCTTTGAACTAAGCAGAAAATAAATTAATCTTCTCATGGTTCAGTCGAGATGGTCAAGGTAGAGGTTATACTATATTATTGGTAGATGACAAATTACTTATATATCCAAGCATAAATAAAATTGATCTCTTTGCTTTGTATATGTATAACATTGCTGCAGTTGGTCAAACACATGTCATTTGTTTAGTAAGAGATTAAGATTTTAACCCAAATTTACAATCTGCTATTGTGTCTAAGGTTAGTTGTCAGAAAACACTAAAAAAGTGATTTCGAATAAGTTCTTGCATTATGCTGAAACAAGAAATTCAGGGTAAGCCGATGCAACAGCTAAAAACACTTGTCCTCACGTAGCACAGCATTTGACACCAATAAAGCAGGATATGTTAACTGTTTCGGAACGACTAATAACACCTCTTTATTCGGAGTGGATAGTGTTATTTATAATATTTATTAACTTTGGATTCACCCTCCTATAGAACCTGGACACCATGAAATAGTTGTTTCAAGTGGCGTTTAACCCAATTCAAACAAAATAAGCAAACAAGTTACATGTATCAACGAAGCGCAAAAGATTTTTGCATTTACATAAATCATCTTAAATACGTTATGTCTATTAACAAATGATTACACTGTAAAATTCTGAACAATGACAAAGCTCAATTATAGTGTTAAATGATTACACGATGGTGTTAATGAGAAATTGACACATAGATTCGTGACAAAAGACTGGAAAAATGAACACTAGTATATCATCGTTCTCTGGTACCCTTTATCAATAACTATTACACGCACCGTAGAATAACATCGTCCCCTTGTACCCTTTATAAATAACTGTTACATACAAACGATGAGTATATACCAGACTGTGTTAACTTTGGTGTTTTAACATGGGGGTAAATGTACATAATTATGTACAAGTAGTAAATTGCTGAGATTGTCAGACATTATGTGGTGTAGTAATTATTGATACATATTCATTATTAATATTAATTAACGGAAATCATCGTCTTTATTATATAGTAATATTTTTCCCCATTGTATTTCATATAGCAATAAAGGGCAGTATATTTTCATATTTTACACTGAATCTCTGTCTTTTATGTAATTTCCGGGAAAAGTACAGATGTGTTCCGAACATCGGCTTTTATATTTTACTGTTTTTACTTCGTAGTATTTGAATTTGTGAGTTTTTAAGTTAGCAATTCGAAAGAAAGTCACCTGTATACTTAGAGACTTAACCGTTTAGATCTTTTTTCATCGTGTCATACAACACTTCACGAAAATGATTTTAATCGGTTGATCGGTTTGGTGTTGACAGACCTCTGTTTTGACAGACCACGTGATCAATAGTAGATGACTAGTTGTAGTAGTAATAATGGTCACTCGGCAACCGAGGCCCTAGTGAAATATGCAAAATAACATTAAAGAACGATTAAATACCATGCGAATAATAAATCCTCTTAAAGACGTGACGTCTCTAAACAAACAATAACTACAAAATTAGCACTGATCAACATAGTCCGAGAAACTTCTGCCGTCCAACGATTTTTTATACTTTGATGGGACGTCAAACATTTTTCATAAGCAAAACAGCAGATTCTGCAACATGGCTCTGGGTCGGCACATTTCACATTCCCTCAATGTCTTTATATATTATCTTGTGGTTTAACTATATATAAATCGATTTTTAAGATATTTTTCTTCACGAAAATCATTATCGAACTCTCAATCAAGCTAATTTATGTCCATTTCTACTAGCCGTTCCTTAACACACACACTTTGTGCCATTTTACCTTCATTTTTTGGGGTTGTGATGCAAACGAAAATTAGTAAAATAAGCTTGGTTGAAGTAAAGATGATTTTCATGAAGAAACATATCGCGAGAAGCAATTTGCAAATTGCTTCTCGCGATATGTTTCTACGTGAAAATCATCTTTACTTCAATCCAGCTTATTTTACTAATTTTCGTTTAACTATACGAACATGTTTTTAAAATCTTGAGATTGTGATATGTGCCGATGCAGACCCGGGTCTCAAAATCCACTGTTTTGTCTATGGAGAGCTCTCTGACGTCTCACGCTCCCACCAAAGTCTAAAAAAGCCTGGACGGCAGAGGATTCTCGGACTATTTTGAACAATGACACAGCTAAATAAAAGAATTAAATGATTAAAAAACGGTGTTACCTACATAGGAGAAGTTGACACCTAGATTCAAGACGAAGAACTTCAACATACTTAGTAAACGGTAAATAATTGACCTAATATAAAACTTAGTAGAGAATACCAGTAAAAACCGCTTTGAAAAACGACATCAATCTTTGAATGCAATGGAATAATTACGCGTTACACCTGATTCCCTGGTTCTTATTACTCGTCACACCTGACTCCTTGGTTCTTATTAATCGTCACACCTGATTCCTCGGTTCATATGCCCTTGGTCATAGTAAAGTGTTCAAATTATATATACATTTTTTCGAACATTTTAAGCTTCAAAATATAAAGCTACATCTTGTGGCGAATACAACAGATTGTGTTGCAAGTAACAAGTAGCTTTGAACTAGGCAGAAAATAAATTAATCTTCTCATGGTTCAGTCGAGATGGTCAAGGTAGAGGTTATACTATATTATTGGTAGATGACAAATTACTTATATATCCAAGCATAAATAAAATTGATCTCTTTGCTTTGTATATGTATAACATTGCTGCAGTTGGTCAAACACATGTCATTTGTTTAGTAAGAGATTAAGATTTTAACCCAAATTTATAATCTGCTATTGTGTCTAAGGTTAGTTGTCAGAAAACACTAAAAAAGTGATTTCGAATAAGTTCTTGCATTAAGCTGAAACAAGAAATTCAGGGTAAGCCGATGCAACAGCTAAAAACACTTGTCCTCACGTATCACAGCATTTGACACCAATAAAGCAGGATATGTTAACTGTTTCGGAACGACTAATAACACCTCTTTATTCGGAGTGGATAGTGGTATTTATAATATTTATTAACTTTGGATTCACCCTCCTATAGAACCTGGACACCATGAAATAGTTGTTTCAAGTGGCGTTTAACCCAATTCAAACAAAATAAGCAAACAAGTTACATGTATCAACGAAGCGCAAAAGATTTTTGCATTTACATAAATCATCTTAAATACGTTATGTCTATTAACAAATGATTACACTGTAAAATTCTGAACAATGACAAAGCTCAATTATAGTGTTAAATGATTACACGATGGTGTTAATGAGAAATTGACACATAGATTCGTGACAAAAGACTGGAAAAATGAACACTAGTATATCATCGTTCACTGGTACCCTTTATCAATAACTGTTACACGCACCGTAGAATAACATCGTCCCCTTGTACCCTTTATAAATAACTGTTACATACAAACGATGAGTATATACCAGACTGTGTTAACTTTGGTGTTTTAACATGGGGTAAATGTACATAATTATGTACAAGTAGTAAATTGCCGAGATTGTCAGACATTATGGGGTGTAGTAATGATTGATACATAATCATTATTAATATTAATTAACGGAAATCATCGTCTTTATTATATAGTAATATTTTTCCCCCATTGTATTTCATATAGCAATAAAGGGCAGTATATTTTCATATTTTACACTGATCTCTGTCTTTTATGTAATTTCCTGGAAAAGTACAGATGTGTTCCGAACATCGGCTTTTATATTTTACGGTAGTTTGGTAAACAAACACGGCCGAAAATGACATACATGATCAGCTCTCGAGGTCCGCTTGAATTGTACAAATGGAAGTGAATTCGATTGTAGATAAAAGTAAATTTTATAGACCAACAAAGGAAAAAAGCAAGCGTTAATTGTACAAAATGGGATTTAAATATCGTGTGGCTCGTCAGTTTCAAAGCAGGAAACACTCGAATTTTGGCGATGAAAGTGTGTCGCTTTAACGGACGTAAATTTCGCTGTAATGCATTTTATTTTATTGTTTAGGAGTCATTTGGTTAGAGCAATAAATGCAAGATATTTTAAAAGTAATTTAGCCTTGGGATCATTGTTCACATTGCCGAATGAAACGTATACTTGGACACTTGAATTTCGGCGATGAAAGTGTGTCGCTTTAACCGACGGTAATTTTGTTAAAACGTACTATATTTTATTATTTAGGAGTCATTTTGGTTAGAGCAATAAATGCACGATATTTTAAAAGTAATTTACCCTCGGGTTCATTGTTTACTTTGCTGAATGAAAGAAAATCGGCGAAAATTGTATGGACGAAATTCAAGTGTGTGACCATAATCGCCGAATTTCGAGTTTGGACGACATTCGATTGTGTGGCCATATTTCACAACAATGAGGAGCAACAAATAAAAACACAAAATTGAAAAAAAATCTGTTTTTATTATATGTAAATCTACATCAAAATATATATCTGTTATATTGACCAAGTGAAAATATGATAATATCGGACCTAGTAAAATATTATAAAATAGCAAAGATAATGAATAATCACTTAAAAGCATAAAAAAAATTATTGGGAAATATTGTCCCTCGCAAGATGCTATATTGCTAATATAACACTTGCGTAAATTATTGCACATGCATACGTAAAATGAATATTGCCATTTATGGAAAATATCATGAATGAACCACAAAAAAGACGTCATACCCGAAAAACATAACATATTAAAAGGACCACACTTGTTTGTATATTTATAACAATATTTAATATCGAAACAAGTTGTATACAGATACCCCTTAATAAGATGAAAATTGGAATTCTTTTAGCTGTTATAATGTGTGTTACAAATGGTTCTGGAATGTTCATAGCAAACGATATAACCATTTATATTATAACAAGCACTTTAGTTATTTCAACGAAAATACAAAAGAACCACACATACAAAATAGTAAATTAAAACATTGTTCAATTTTATTCCATTAAATAAAAATTATTAATATTTATGACAAACGTTTGTAGAATTATTTTTTCCCACTATTTAATGAACGAAATCAGGAGGTGGTTCATTATTATTGTTGATAATTAGTCCGACAATGAATTGCATTGTTGTTACCCTAGATATCGTCCGATAATGAATTGCATTGTTGTTACCCTAGATATAGTCCGACAATGAATTGCATTGTTGTTACCCTAGATATAGTCCGATAATGAATTGCATTGTTGTTACCCTAGATATAGTCCGACAATGAATTGCATTGTTGTTACCCTAGATATAGTCCGACAATGAATTGCATTGTTGTTACCCTAGATATAGTCCGATAATGAATTGCATTGTTGTTACCCTAGATATAGTCCGACAATAAATTGCATTGTTGTTACCCTAGATATAGTCCGACAATGAATTGCATTGTTGTTACCCTAGATATAGTCCGACAATGAATTGCATTGTTGTTACCCTAGATATAGTCCGACAATGAATTGCATTGTTGTTACCCTAGATATAGTCCGACAATGAATTGCATTGTTGTTACCCTAGATATAGTCCGACAATGAATTGCATTGTTGTTACCCTAGATATAGTCCGACAATGAATTGCATTGTTGTTACCCTAGATATAGTCCGACAATGAATTGCATTGTTGTTACCCTAGATATAGTCCGACAATGAATTGCATTGTTGTTACCCTAGATATAGTCCGACAATTAATTGCACTGTTTTTACCCTAGATATAGTCCGACAATGAATTGCATTGTTGTTACCCTAGATATAGTCCGACAATGAATTGCATTGTTGTTACCCTAGATATAGTCCGACAATGAATTGCATTGTTGTTACCCTAGATATAGTCCGACAATAAATTGCCCTGTTATTACCCTAGATATAGTCCGACAATGAATTGCATTGTTGTTACCCTAGATATAGTCCGACAATGAATTGCATTGTTGTTACCCTAGATATAGTCCGAGAATGAATTGCATTGTTGTTACCCTAGATATAGTCCGATAATGAATTGCATTGTTGTTACCCTAGATATAGTCCGACAATGAATTGCATTGTTGTTACCCTAGATATAGTCCGACAATGAATTGCCCTGTTATTACCCTAGATATAGTCCGAGAATGAATTGCATTGTTGTTACCCTAGATATAGTCCGACAATGAATTGCATTGTTGTTACCCTAGATATAGTCCGACAATGAATTGCATTGTTGTTACCCTAGATATAGTCCGACAATAAATTGCCATGTTACTACCCTAGATATAGTCCGACAATAAATTGCATTGTTGTTACCCTAGATATAGTCCGACAATGAATTGCATTGTTGTTACCCTAGATATAGTCCGATAATGAATTGCATTGTTGTTACCCTAGATATAGTCCGACAATGAATTGCATTGTTGTTACCCTAGATATAGTCCGACAATAAATTGCATTGTTGTTACCCTAGATATAGTCCGACAATGAATTGCATTGTTGTTACCCTAGATATAGTCCGACAATGAATTGCATTGTTGTTACCCTAGATATAGTCCGACAATGAATTGCATTGTTGTTACCCTAGATATAGTCCGATAATGAATTGCATTGTTGTTACCCTAGATATAGTCCGACAATGAATTGCATTGTTGTTACCCTAGATATAGTCCGACAATGAATTGCATTGTTGTTAACCTAGATATAGTCCGATAATGAATTGCATTGTTGTTACCCTAGATATAGTCCGACAATAAATTGCATTGTTGTTACCCTAGATATAGTCCGACAATGAATTGCATTGTTGTTACCCTAGATATAGTCCGACAATGAATTGCATTGTTGTTACCCTAGATATAGTCCGACAATAAATTGCCCTGTTATTACCCTAGATATAGTCCGACAATGAATTGCATTGTTGTTACCCTAGATATAGTCCGATAATGAATTGCATTGTTGTTACCCTAGATATAGTCCGATAATGAATTGCATTGTTGTTACCCTAGATATAGTCCGATAATGAATTGCATTGTTGTTACCCTAGATATAGTCCGACAATGAATTGCATTGTTGTTACCCTAGATATAGTCCGACAATAAATTGCATTGTTGTTACCCTAGATATAGTCCGACAATGAATTGCATTGTTGTTACCCTAGATATAGTCCGACAATGAATTGCATTGTTGTTACCCTAGATATAGTCCGATAATGAATTGCATTGTTGTTACCCTAGATATAGTCCGACAATGAATTGCATTGTTGTTACCCTAGATATAGTCCGACAATGAATTGCATTGTTGTTACCCTAGATATAGTCCGACAATGAATTGCATTGTTGTTACCCTAGATATAGTCCGACAATGAATTGCATTGTTGTTACCCTAGATATAGTCCGACAATAAATTGCCCTGTTATTACCCTAGATATAGTCCGACAATGAATTGCATTGTTGTTACCCTAGATATAGTCCGACAATGAATTGCATTGTTGTTACCCTAGATATAGTCCGACAATGAATTGCATTGTTGTTACCCTAGATATAGTCCGACAATGAATTGCATTGTTGTTACCCTAGATATAGTCCGACAATGAATTGCATTGTTGTTACCCTAGATATAGTCCGACAATGAATTGCATTGTTGTTACCCTAGATATAGTCCGACAATGAATTGCATTGTTGTTACCCTAGATATAGTCCGACAATGAATTGCATTGTTGTTACCCTAGATATAGTCCGACAATGAATTGCATTGTTGTTACCCTAGATATAGTCCGACAATGAATTGCATTGTTGTTACCCTAGATATAGTCCGACAATAAATTGCCCTGTTATTACCCTAGATATAGTCCGACAATGAATTGCATTGTTGTTACCCTAGATATAGTCCGACAATGAATTGCATTGTTGTTACCCTAGATATAGTCCGACAATAAATTGCATTGTTGTTACCCTAGATATAGTCCGACAATAAATTGCATTGTTGTTACCCTAGATATAGTCCGATAATGAATTGCATTGTTGTTACCCTAGATATAGTCCGAGAATGAATTGCATTGTTGTTACCAAAGATATAGTCCGACAATGAATTGCCCTGTCACTACCCTAGATATAGTCCGACAATGAATTGCATTGTTGTTACCCTAGATATAGTCCGACAATGAATTGCATTGTTGTTACCCTAGATATAGTCCGACAATGAATTGCATTGTTGTTACCCTAGATATAGTCCGACAATGAATTGCCCTGTTATTACCCTAGATACAGTCCGACAATGAATTGCATTGTTGTTACCCTAGATATAGTCCGACAATGAATTGCATTGTTGTTACCCTAGATATAGTCCGACAATGAATTGCATTGTTGTTACCATAGATATAGTCCGACAATGAATTGCATTGTTGTTACCCTAGATATAGTCCGACAATGAATTGCATTGTTGTTACCCTAGATATAGTCCGACAATGAATTGCATTGTTGTTACCCTAGATATAGTCCGACAATGAATTGCATTGTTGTTACCCTAGATATAGTCCGACAATGAATTGCATTGTTGTTACCCTAGATATAGTCCGACAATGAATTGCATTGTTGTTACCCTAGATATAGTCCGAAAATGAATTGCATTGTTGTTACCCTAGATATAGTCCGACAATGAATTGCATTGTTGTTACCCTAGATATAGTCCGACAATAAATTGCCCTGTTACTACCCTAGATATAGTCCGACAATGAATTGCATTGTTGTTACCCTAGATATAGTCCGACAATGAATTGCATTGCTGTTACCCTAGATATAGTCCGACAATGAATTGCATTGTTGTTACCCTAGATATAGTCCGACAATGAATTGCCCTGTTACTACCCTAGATATAGTCCGACAATGAATTGCATTGTTGTTACTCTAGATATAGTCCGACAATGAATTGCATTGTTGTTACCCTAGATATAGTCCGACAATGAATTGCATTGTTGTTACCCTAGATATAGTCCGAAAATGAATTGCATTGTTGTTACCCTAGATATAGTCCGACAATGAATTGCATTGTTGTTACCCCAGATATAGTCCGACAATGAATTGCCCTGTTATTACCCTAGATACAGTCCGACAATGAATTGCATTGTTGTTACCCTAGATATAGTCCGACAATGAATTGCATTGTTGTTACCCTAGATATAGTCCGACAATGAATTGCATTGTTGTTACCATAGATATAGTCCGACAATGAATTGCATTGTTGTTACCCTAGATATAGTCCGACAATGAATTGCATTGTTGTTACCCTAGATATAGTCCGACAATGAATTGCATTGTTGTTACCCTAGATATAGTCCGACAATGAATTGCATTGTTGTTACCCTAGATATAGTCCGACAATGAATTGCATTGTTGTTACGCTAGATATAGTCCGACAATGAATTGCATTGTTGTTACCCTAGATATAGTCGGAAAATGAATTGCATTGTTGTTACCCTAGATATAGTCCGACAATGAATTGCATTGTTGTTACCCTAGATATAGTCCGACAATAAATTGCCCTGTTACTACCCTAGATATAGTCCGACAATGAATTGCATTGTTGTTACCCTAGATATAGTCCGACAATGAATTGCATTGTTGTTACCCTAGATATAGTCCGACAATGAATTGCATTGTTGTTACCCTAGATATAGTCCGACAATAAATTGCATTGTTGTTACCCTAGATATAGTCCGACAATGAATTGCATTGTTGTTACCCTAGATATAGTCCGACAATGAATTGCATTGTTGTTACCCTAGATATAGTCCGACAATGAATTGCATTGTTGTTACCCTAGATATAGTCCGAAAATGAATTGCATTGTTGTTACCCTAGATATAGTCCGACAATGAATTGCATGGTTGTTACCCTAGATATAGTCCGACAATGAATTGCATTGTTGTTACCCTAGATATAGTCCGACAATGAATTGCATTGTTGTTACCCTAGATATAGTCCGACAATTAATTGCATTGTTGTTACCCTAGATATAGTCCGACAATCAATTGCCCTGTTATTACCCTAGATATAGTCCGACAATGAATTGCATTGTTGTTACCCTAGATATAGTCCGACAATGAATTGCATTGTTGTTACCCTAGATATAGTCCGATAATGAATTGCATTGTTGTTACCCTAGATATAGTCCGACAATAAATTGCCCTGTTATTACCCTAGATATAGTCCGACAATGAATTGCATTGTTGTTACCCTAGATATAGTCCGACAATGAATTGCATTGTTGTTACCCTAGATATAGTCCGACAATGAATTGCATTGTTGTTACCCTAGATATAGTCCGACAATGAATTGCATTGTTGTTACCCTAGATATAGTCCGACAATGAATTGCATTGTTGTTACCCTAGATATAGTCCGACAATGAATTGCATTGTTGTTACCCTAGATATAGTCCGACAATGAATTGCATTGTTGTTACCCTAGATATAGTCCGACAATAAATTGCCCTGTTATTACCCTAGATATAGTCCGATAATGAATTGCATTGTTGTTACACTAGATATAGTCCGACAATGAATTGCATTGTTGTTACCCTAGATATAGTCCGACAATGAATTGCATTGTTGCTACCCTAGATATAGTCCGACAATGAATTGCATTGTTGTTACCCTAGATATAGTCCGACAATGAATTGCATTGTTGTTACCCTAGATATAGTCCGATAATGAATTGCATTGTTGTTACCCTAGATATAGTCCGACAATGAATTGCATTGTTGTTACCCTAGATATAGTCCGACAATGAATTGCATTGTTGTTACCCTAGATATAGTCCGACAATGAATTGCATTGTTGTTACCCTAGATATAGTCCGACAATGAATTGCCCTGTCACTACCCTAGATATAGTCCGACAATGAATTGCATTGTTGTTACCCTAGATATAGTCCGACAATGAATTGCATTGTTGTTACCCTAGATATAGTCCGACAATGAATTGCATTGTTGTTACCCTAGATATATTCCGACAATGAATTGCCCTGTTATTACCCTAGATACAGTCCGACAATGAATTGCATTGTTGTTACCCTAGATATAGTCCGACAATGAATTGCATTGTTGTTACCCTAGATATAGTCCGACAATGAATTGCATTGTTGTTACCATAGATATAGTCCGACAATGAATTGCATTGTTGTTACCCTAGATATAGTCCGACAATGAATTGCATTGTTGTTACCCTAGATATAGTCCGACAATGAATTGCATTGTTGTTACCCTAGATATAGTCCGACAATGAATTGCATTGTTGTTACCCTAGATATAGTCCGACAATGAATTGCATTGTTGTTACCCTAGATATAGTCCGACAATGAATTGCATTGTTGTTACCCTAGATATAGTCCGAAAATGAATTGCATTGTTGTTACCCTAGATATAGTCCGACAATGAATTGCATTGTTGTTACCCTAGATATAGTCCGACAATAAATTGCCCTGTTACTACCCTAGATATAGTCCGACAATGAATTGCATTGTTGTTACCCTAGATATAGTCCGACAATGAATTGCATTGTTGTTACCCTAGATATAGTCCGACAATGAATTGCATTGTTGTTACCCTAGATATAGTCCGACAATGAATTGCCCTGTTACTACCCTAGATATAGTCCGACAATGAATTGCATTGTTGTTACCCTAGATATAGTCCGACAATGAATTGCATTGTTGTTACCCTAGATATAGTCCGACAATGAATTGCATTGTTGTTACCCTAGATATAGTCCGAAAATGAATTGCATTGTTGTTACCCTAGATATAGTCCGACAATGAATTGCATTGTTGTTACCCTAGATATAGTCCGACAATGATGTGCCCTGTTATTACCCTAGATACAGTCCGACAATGAATTGCATTGTTGTTACCCTAGATATAGTCCGACAATGAATTGCATTGTTGTTACCCTAGATATAGTCCGACAATGAATTGCATTGTTGTTACCATAGATATAGTCCGACAATGAATTGCATTGTTGTTACCCTAGATATAGTCCGACAATGAATTGCATTGTTGTTACCCTAGATATAGTCCGACAATGAATTGCATTGTTGTTACCCTAGATATAGTCCGACAATGAATTGCATTGTTGTTACCCTAGATATAGTCCGACAATGAATTGCATTGTTGTTACGCTAGATATTGTCCGACAATGAATTGCATTGTTGTTACCCTAGATATAGTCCGAAAATGAATTGCATTGTTGTTACCCTAGATATAGTCCGACAATGAATTGCATTGTTGTTACCCTAGATATAGTCCGACAATAAATTGCCCTGTTACTACCCTAGATATAGTCCGACAATGAATTGCATTGTTGTTACCCTAGATATAGTCCGACAATGAATTGCATTGTTGTTACCCTAGATATAGTCCGACAATGAATTGCATTGTTGTTACCCTAGATATAGTCCGACAATAAATTGCATTGTTGTTACCCTAGATATAGTCCGACAATGAATTGCATTGTTGTTACCCTAGATATAGTCCGACAATGAATTGCATTGTTGTTACCCTAGATATAGTCCGACAATGAATTGCATTGTTGTTACCCTAGATATAGTCCGAAAATGAATTGCATTGTTGTTACCCTAGATATAGTCCGACAATGAATTGCATTGTTGTTACCCTAGATATAGTCCGACAATGAATTGCATTGTTGTTACCCTAGATATAGTCCGACAATGAATTGCATTGTTGTTACCCTAGATATAGTCCGACAATAAATTGCATTGTTGTTACCCTAGATATAGTCCGACAATCAATTGCCCTGTTATTACCCTAGATATAGTCCGACAATGAATTCCATTGTTGTTACCCTAGATATAGTCCGACAATGAATTGCATTGTTGTTACCCTAGATATAGTCCGATAATGAATTGCATTGTTGTTACCCTAGATATAGTCCGACAATAAATTGCCCTGTTATTACCCTAGATATAGTCCGACAATGAATTGCATTGTTGTTACCCTAGATATAGTCCGACAATGAATTGCATTGTTGTTACCCTAGATATAGTCCGACAATGAATTGCATTGTTGTTACCCTAGATATAGTCCGACAATGAATTGCATTGTTGTTACCCTAGATATAGTCCGACAATGAATTGCATTGTTGTTACCCTAGATATAGTCCGACAATGAATTGCATTGTTGTTACCCTAGATATAGTCCGACAATGAATTGCATTGTTGTTACCCTAGATATAGTCCGACAATAAATTGCCCTGTTATTACCCTAGATATAGTCCGATAATGAATTGCATTGTTGTTACCCTAGATATAGTCCGACAATGAATTGCATTGTTGTTACCCTAGATATAGTCCGACAATGAATTGCATTGTTGTTACCCTAGATATAGTCCGACAATGAATTGCATTGTTACTACCCTAGATATAGTCCGACAATGAATTGCATTGTTGTTACCCTAGATATAGTCCGACAATGAATTGCATTGTTGTTACCCTAGATATAGTCCGATAATGAATTGCATTGTTGTTACCCTAGATATAGTCCGACAATGAATTGCATTGTTGTTACCCTATATATAGTCCGACAATGAATTGCATTGTTGTTACCCTAGATATAGTCCGACAATGAATTTCCCTGTTATTACCCTAGATATAGTCCGACAATGAATTGCATTGTTGTTACCCTAGATATAGTCCGACAATGAATTGCATTGTTGTTACCCTAGATATAGTCCGACAATGAATTGCATTGTTGTTACCCTAGATATAGTCCGACAATGAATTGCATTGTTGTTACCCTAGATATAGTCCGACAATGAATTGCATTGTTGTTACCCTAGATATAGTCCGACAATGAATTGCCCTGTTACTACCCTAGATATAGTCCGACAATGAATTGCATTGTTGTTACCCTAGATATAGTCCGACAATGAATTGCATTGTTGTTACCCTAGATATAGTCCGACAATGAATTGCATTGTTGTTACCCTAGATATAGTCCGATAATGAATTGCATTGTTGTTACCCTAGATATAGTCCGACAATGAATTGCATTGTTGTTACCCTAGATATAGTCCGACAATGAATTGCATTGTTGTTACCCTAGATATAGTCCGACAATGAATTGCATTGTTGTTACCCTAGATATAGTCCGACAATGAATTGCATTGTTGTTACCCTAGATATAGTCCGACAATGAATTGCATTGTTGTTACCCTAGATATAGTCCGATAATGAATTGCATTGTTGTTACCCTAGATATAGTCCGACAATGAATTGCATTGTTGTTACCCTAGATATAGTCCGACAATGAATTGCATTGTTGTTACCCTAGATATAGTCCGATAATGAATTGCATTGTTGTTACCCTAGATATAGTCCGACAATGAATTGCATTGTTGTTACCCTATATATAGTCCGACAATGAATTGCATTGTTGTTACCCTAGATATAGTCCGACAATGAATTGCATTGTTGTTACCCTAGATATAGTCCGACAATAAATTGCCCTGTTATTACCCTAGATATAGTCCGACAATGAATTGCATTGTTGTTACCCTAGATATAGTCCGACAATGAATTGCATTGTTGTTACCCTAGATATAGTCCGACAATAAATTGCCCTGTTATTACCCTAGATATAGTCCGACAATGAATTGCATTGTTGTTACCCTAGATATAGTCCGACAATGAATTGCATTGTTGTTACCCTAGATATAGTCCGATAATGAATTGCATTGTTGTTACCCTAGATATAGTCCGACAATGAATTGCATTGTTGTTACCCTAGATATAGTCCGACAATGAATTGCATTGTTGTTACCCTAGATATAGTCCGACAATGAATTGCATTGTTGTTACCCTAGATATAGTCCGACAATGAATTGCATTGTTGTTACCCTAGATATAGTCCGACAATAAATTGCCCTGTTTTTACCCTAGATATAGTCCGACAATGAATTGCATTGTTGTTACCCTAGATATAGTCCGACAATGAATTGCATTGTTGTTACCCTAGATATAGTCCGACAATAAATTGCATTGTTATTACCCTAGATATAGTCCGACAATGAATTGCATTGTTGTTACCCTAGATATAGTCCGATAATGAATTGCATTGTTGTTACCCTAGATATAGTCCGACAATGAATTGCATTGTTGTTACCCTAGATATAGTCCGACAATGAATTGCATTGTTGTTACCCTAGATATAGTCCGATAATGAATTGCATTGTTGTTACCCTAGATATAGTCCGACAATGAATTGCATTGTTGTTACCCTAGATATAGTCCGATAATGAATTGCATTGTTGTTACCCTAGATATAGTCCGATAATGAATTGCATTGTTGTTACCTTAGATATAGTCCGACAATAAATTGCATTGTTGTTACCCTAGATATAGTCCGACAATGAATTGCATTGTTGTTATCCTAGATATAGTCCGACAATGAATTGCATTGTTGTTACCCTAGATATAGTCCGACAATGAATTGCATTGTTGTTACCCTAGATATAGTCCGATAATGAATTGCATTGTTGTTACCCTAGATATAGTCCGACAATGAATTGCATTGTTGTTACCCTAGATATAGTCCGATAATGAATTGCATTGTTGTTACCCTAGATATAGTCCGACAATGAATTGCCCTGTTACTACCCTAGATATAGTCCGACAATGAATTGCATTGTTGTTACCCTAGATATAGTCCGACAATGAATTGCATTGTTGTTACCCTAGATATAGTCCGACAATGAATTGCATTGTTGTTACCCTAGATATAGTCCGATAATGAATTGCATTGTTGTTACCCTAGATATAGTCCGACAATGAATTGCATTGTTGTTACCCTAGATATAGTCCGACAATGAATTGCATTGTTGTTACCCTAGATATAGTCCGAAAATGAATTGCATTGTTGTTACCCTAGATATAGTCCGACAATGAATTGCATTGTTGTTACCCTAGATATAGTCCGACAATGAATTGCATTGTTGTTACCCTAGATATAGTCCGATAATGAATTGCATTGTTGTTACCCTAGATATAGTCCGACAATGAATTGCATTGTTGTTACCCTAGATATAGTCCGACAATGAATTGCATTGTTGTTACCCTAGATATAGTCCGATAATGAATTGCATTGTTGTTACCCTAGATATAGTCCGACAATGAATTGCATTGTTGTTACCCTATATATAGTCCGACAATGAATTGCATTGTTGTTACCCTAGATATAGTCCGACAATGAATTGCATTGTTGTTACCCTAGATATAGTCCGACAATAAATTGCCCTGTTATTACCCTAGATATAGTCCGACAATGAATTGCATTGTTGTTACCCTAGATATAGTCCGACAATGAATTGCATTGTTGTTACCCTAGATATAGTCCGACAATAAATTGCCCTGTTATTACCCTAGATATAGTACAAAATGTCTTTACGACATGTCGCGAAACAAAATTTATAATGGGAAAAAAAAGTTGGCGGAAAAACAATAATAATAATAATAATAATAATAATAAGAAACAGACTAATAACAATAAGTCTTTCCACTGGAAAGTGGAAAGCCTTAATAATAATAATAATAATAAGAAACAGACTAATAACAATAAGTCTTTCCACTGGAAAGTGGAAAGCCTTAATAAGAAACAGACAAAATGCAATAAGTCTTTCCACTGGAAAGTGGAAAGCCTTAAATATGGATACAGATGAACTATTTAGAATAATATACAGACGAAATCTGCCTAGAAATTCTTAATCGGAAGAAAGATTTACTAGAGGTGTTGCGCATGCACATGGACCAAGGTTTATAGTGAGTTCCAGTGATCAGAACAGATCCGGAAAAATAATTCTTCAATCACTAATGCCTTCAATGATTCGCATTTCTCCTAGACAGAAAAATGTAAAGTAGAACCGTAATAAATGTTTTGGCTATAGTAGAAAACAATAACATTTCTGTGATTTGCATACCTTTCTAACATTCTTCAGCATTTACCTGGACTAAGAAATTAATAAACTTTCATTCGCCTGTACAAAAATATATGCCATATATATCCGTTACTAATTCCTTTTTTCGCCAGTTAGAACATTTTGAGACGCTCCCACTTTTACATGTAATTTCTAATGCAGTGAATTTTGAAATTGAACATTGTTTAACAAATTACTTAAATATTATCTTGGATATCTGAAAAAAAATGTTTCCACTTTAAAACTTAATTTATGCAGGAGCTTACAGCTAAAATATTGTACACATCTAACCACTATTGACCAAATCAGAACACAACGTAGTATTCAGTACTGTACTTAATGCAGGGTACACAATCTGGTAAGCTGGTACTGGTAAACATTTACTACTGTTATACCTTAATCGAGGTGTTGCGCAAACGCATGACCCAGATTTATAGTGAATTCAGGTGATCAGAAAAATCCGGAAAAATAATTCTTCAATCACTAATACCGTCAATGATTCGCATTCTTTCTTGACATTAAAATTGACGGCATCTATTCTAAGTTGTGACAAGGATATATAGTAACGGAAATCCATCCATATATTTTTAGTGCTGTGTATGCATGCATGATATATGCTGTTATCATGTAATAATATATGGTTATTATATAAAGGTTGTTTTCTCTGTGATTGTTTTCGTTTTCTTTAATTTAAGAACCGCCGTATAACTTAATGCTGATTTAATAGTTATGCGCAGTAACAAATATGTGGTAGGGTGGCCGACTGATCTACTACTTTTCACTGAGGTTGCGGATTCGAGTACCACTGCATTTTAGTATGTATTACTAAACAAGGATTGCCAGTTTTCCTACCAAAGTTCGGCGCTTTCTACGTGATTGTTTATTTTTTTTTATTTATTTATTTATTTATTTATTTATTTATTTATTTATTTATTTATTTATTTATTTATTTATTTATTTATTTATTTATTTATTTATTTATTTATTTATTTATTTATTTACTTTCTATTTTACAAGTGCTCGTTTCTACAGTATAACTAAATGTTGATTTAATACTGAAATGCAGTAACTGCTTTGAAATAACAAACGGGTTGAGTCTACGTGCTCCGGAAGGTAAGCAACTTTAGCTTTACGAGTGGTACCCGTTGTATCATTCAGGTTAATATCTAGTAATTAAACTTATCCAGTGGTAGTAAGTAGGAAGGAGGGAAACTGGTTACGACAAACAGAACAATCTTCTTAAAAATCTTTTTAACACATGTAAGCAGGTTTTACCAGTAAATATTATTCTTGATATTGTCAGCAATTCTAAATGTTTTCTTCACTGGTTACTTTTATATTCATTTTTTTTTCTAAATGCTGTATACAAAAAAATGTTGTTTTATTGATATAGAATTATAAATGTGTGAATACCAACGTACGATATGGAAATTTTCAACCACAAAATGTCTAGGAAATACAAGTCTTGTGCATCAAAGTGTTTTACTTTCTTCTTCGCCGTAACACTTCAGTGTTTAGCCGGTCGTGAACTAAGATTGTAATACAACAGACTATTGGCTTGTATTTAAGGAACTAAAATTTTAATATAGAGCTTGACATGGAAACAATTATAACTGTACATATTACCAGGCAGCCATGTTTTAAGGTCTAAATAAGGATACCCACAGTGTCGCAGATACCTAGAATATGTCTAAATAAGGATACCCACAGTGCCGCAGATACCTAGAATATGTCTACATAAGGATACCCACAGTTTCACAGATACCTAGAATATGTCTAAATAAGGATACCCACAGTGCCGCAGATACCTAGAATATGTCTAAATAAGGATACCCACAGTGTCGCAGATACCTAGAATATGTCTAAATAAGGATACTCACAGTGTCGCAGATACCTAGAATATGTCTAAATAAGGATACCCACAGTGCCGCAGATACCTAGAATATGTCTAAATAAGGATACCCACAGTGTCGCAGATACCTAGAATATGTCTAAATAAGGATACCCACAGTGCCGCAGATACCTAGAATATGTCTAAATAAGGATACCCACAGTGTCGCAGATACCTAGAATATGTCTAAATAAGGATACCCACAGTGTCGCAGATACCTAGAATATGTCTAAATAAGGATACCCACAGTGCCGCAGATACCTAGAATATGTCTAAATAAGGATACCCACAGTGCCGCAGATACCTAGAATATGTCTAAATAAGGATGCCACAGTGTCGCAGATACCTAGAATATGCCTAAATAAGGATACCCACATTGTCGCAGATACCTAGAATATGTCTAAATAAGGATACCCACAGTGTCGCAGATACCTAGAATATGTCTAAATAAGGATACCCACAGTGTCGCAGATACCTAGAATATGTCTAAATAAGGATACCCACAGTGTCGCAGATACCTAGAATATGTCTAAATAAGGATACCCACAGTGCCGCAGATACCTAGAATATGTCTAAATAAGGATACCCACAGTGTCGCAGATACCTAGAATATGACGGGAGATGAGGAAATATTAAGTGAATTGATAGCTAAAGAATTTGCGAGGAACTTTGAATTCAGAATAGTTCAGAATAGTTGGAACACTAACGACCGATAAAACAGACATGCATATTACGGTTTCAGTAAGAAAACTAGATGCACAGAAAATAAAAGTTACCTTAAACATCGGTCACAAAGTCGGATGCGAGCATCGGGAAATGTTAAACTCAATCCATTTATGTTTCGAACACTTATCACTAACAGAGTAGGTTTTCATGTAGAGCATAATTATGTTGTTCTTCAATTTAAAAAGATTATAATCCCAGGACATTTTTAAGTTGTGAAAAAGCTATTTTTAAGTATGATTGTAGCGGTATTTATTTTAATCATAAAGCTTGAGAACAGTGGATTTAAAGTTAAATAAAGCAATATATAACGCGTTCCCTTTAATCAACTCATATTTACCTAATGAACTGCTAAAAGCCCGCTTTTAAAAACTAATTTGCATATTTGGTTCAGTGATTAGGACCATAAGTGTTAAAGAAGTGTAAAATAAGCTAAAGCGTTTAAATTATGCTAATTAGGTGAAGTTGGGATAAAGCGGTACAAATCAGCGGATTTAAAGTGGAATATGCAAATTAGTTGTCAGCGGTAAATAAGTGGAATATAGTAAATGTACAAAAGCGGATTTTAGGTGGTTTTACATGTACCAGCGTGTTTTAAGTGTATGTTCTCAGCGTACTTTAAGTTGAAGATGTCAGCTGTTTTAAATCGGAGATGTCAGCGTGTTTTAAGTTGGAGATGTCAGCGTGTTTTAAGTATGAGATGTCAGCCTGCTTTAAGCTGGAAATTAAAAGGTTTGTTTGAAATGTTAGATTCTTATGTGGAAATAAAGTTGTAATTGTATGTAGAGTTGAAGCATACATGATAACAAACATTGCAAATTTGGTGTAGGTCTAACTGTTTTAGAGTTAAAAGCAGAATTACTGTGCTCCATAAGTTAAATCCGAAATTTAGCCATTTTCCAAACCTGTCTTTTTTTAACGTGTTGTTGTGTAGCTCATGCTTCATTTTGTTTAAAGGGATTAAAAAATGATAAACAAATTAAAATCATAAAAGTTTAAATATGAAATAACTATTGACAAAATATTTACAACATAAATACAAGTTTTAATTGACTTCGACTGTTTTAGTTTTTCTCTTATCTTTTGGCCTTTGGAATTCTTAGTCTACAAAATAAATTAAGACAAATGCAATATGACAATTCTTAAATCAGCCACACAATCTTCAGCATAATACTAATTGTATTTAGATTTCTCATTTAAATTACAAAGTATTCAAAATCTAATACAGAGATTTGGAATATATAGGAATGTCACAATTAATGCATTCAACTACCCTCGAACTTGTCTTAACTATCCCTCCGTAGAACAACTTTCGGCACATGTTATCCGATCATTTATACCATGCCAGCATTTCCCCAATTCATTTTTACCTTTATATTAACGACTCCCAGTATCACGCACTAAAATAGTGTGCTTATTTCTATGCTTATGTGTATATATATTGCTGCTAAATAATAGTGTTTTAATTAAAACCCTTTATTAGCTTATGGTTTTTGTGCATGTGTGCTTAATAATGTTTATGCTTATAATGCTTGGATTTTATGCTAAGTAGCAGCATAATATTTGTGCTTTTATTTATTTGCTATGCTTGTAGTATGCTTTCACTTAATGCGTATATATGTTATACTACGGTAATTGAAAGTTTTATGCAGATTAGCTGTCCATTCTTGACCCGTGATGTGCGTGTGACCGAAAATGCGAGATCATCATGTCAAAAGTCATGTTGCTTTTATCAATATGTTGTTTTCTTCGTTATGTATAAATATGCCGACTGTAAATAACAATTCTACTTAATTAATTTACTTAACCAAAGCGTAATACTTGTTCAGCTATGTTACTAAGTTTTGAATAATTCAAATTATGCTCGGGCTTGGGCAAATCGACGTCACAAGTTTACCCAAATTTTCGTCAGTCGAAAAATGTACAAAAATAAACAAACAATTATGTGTCCATCAATTAGTCATAGAATATAATTACATTTAATGTATAAAAATAAAAATAAATACATTAAACATACATGCTCTGGTATCCTTTAACATTCTGTCTAACCATTCGAACTTCCATTCAATCGAAAGTGTAGTACCCAAAGGAAAACAAAAATGGCAAACGACGGTCAAAAATTGTTCAAAAGGTAATTCAAGAAAAAGCTCGTACAATGATGGTTTCAATGGCGAAGTAGTACAAAAGTCGAAAAGAAGTATAAGTGTCACCTCACGCCATTCCGACACTAAGAAAAGCACGACACTACGTTTCCGCCTGCGACTTGAGGTAAATATATTTTAAGTTTCACCATTTTTCTACGTATACGTTCACAGTGTAAATATTTTTCAGTGACATGCTGATGCAGTAGCTTTTCACACATTTTTACTATTTACCTTAGTGACCTATAGGCCACATTGCGTAGACAATATCGTAGAATTACCAAAATATACACATTCATATTACAGTCAGTAGCTACAAGATTCATTTCGTGTCATATATTTTAAATGGTAATGTTATATTAAATTTGACATTTAAAAAAAAATTCTTTATAACTTTGTTTTCGCTGAAACATTAAAATGGTTGGCATATTTAGCAGAATACACTGTCAATGTAGAGGACAGTGTCATTTATATTATTATACATGTTTGTATCCATTGTAGATTGCAACAAATATGGAAGGTGGTGTCAATAAATTTGAAATCATACCTGGAAAATATGAAAGATCAATAGTAAGGTAAATAGCAAATACTGGGTTTATTTCAATTAAATATGACACAAATTATTATTAGGTCCAAGCTACAAATGAACGATCACACAATTAAAAAAAGAGGGGCAAGGGGGGTAATTATAACATATGTTGACATATGAGATGGGAGATAATTTTCAGGGTATTCAGTTAAGTGTAGGAAATAAAAGTTTGTTCATTTTCTTCAAATGGACATAATTAAAAGCAATTGTTAAAATATAATGTTCTTATTACAAATCTTCTAACGTACTCTGCAATTACGGTTGCGCATAATTTTAATGATTCTGCTCAGATCACCAGTATGGCTTGAATAAAAATTGTGGCTCATTGGTACATGCATTTTGTAAACAAAATGAACTCTTGTCATGTAACAGAAATTACCCATTAACACAAGGTTTTTGCTATGTCAACATTCCATTTTTTATGGTATTTGAAAACTTTATATTTTATATAATAGCTATGAATGTTCTCTCTTTGCATTTTTATCAGCAATATTATTTTTCGTGTTTTAACAGGAGAAAATGTAAATCAAAGACAATAAGGAAAAAAAGTATAATAACATCGAATATGTCTTAACAGAAAACTCAACATGGAGCATTTGGACAAGTTTGTTTTGGAGTGATTTTAGTTTTTATGAAGATTTGAAGGGAACAAATAACATTCATCAGCAAACAACAACCGGGTGCCCTGAAGAAATATATGTACTCTAAATCATAGGCAGAAGCACTGTTTCTTCTTTCTGTGAAAACCAGTTTGCCAAAAAAGAAAAAAATGGACATTAAATTTTCTTAGTAGGCTAAGCCGAACTGTTCACTGACAAATTACATATTGTAGAAACTGCTATCAGTAGTAAAGTTATATCTTGTAACATATATTTTATAGTTCTTTCTTCAAAATCAGCATATTAATTGTGTTGATTATGCAGTAGTAAAAAAGGAAACAGATTTACCATTTTATGAAATGGTCATAAATATAGATTTGTTGCTTTTCACAGTTGTAAAGAAAATGGTGATCTTGGTTATACAGCACTTCTTTATAAACTAAACCATGGTGTGGCAAATAGTTCCCTTCGCCCTATTGTTCATATGAAGATAGTTCTTCACTGTTTTTACAGCTTGTTAATAATTACAAAAATGGTTACATTACATTAATTAGAAAGTAAAGTTTCCATAATGGTATATTTGAATGTGGACAAAAAGATTGCATAGTTGGCTCCCTTTAGGAGTTATCTCCCCTAAGATTATACTTTGTCTTAGTATTAAACAGTTGTTTACTAAATAAGGTTGTAGTATAATGAATCAAACATTTTGTTTAATTGTGAATGTGTATTTTATGATTTCTGATTTTATTTTTAATATTGCATGAAACTATTTGATATTTAAACCATACTATTCATCATTGCAATTGTACCATAAATTGGCAGAACATACAGCAATTTAAAAATTTAATTTCTTTTTATTTATATTTTAAAAATAATGTTGTTCTTAGGCCATGGTCATACTCAAGTTTGTCAAGACAAGACAAGACAAGACAAGACAAAGTTTTATTTAAAGTCGGCACAATAACAACACATAACATAAGCTCTAAAGAGCTTTTTAACCGACATACAGTACATAATAAAGCCTACTAAGCTACATGTAAATACATGCAACACACATTAGCCACTCATATAAATAAGCACTACTGACATACTACATTACATAAATGCAACATACATTAGCCACATACATAAATGAGCACTACAGACATATTACATATACATTCATACAACATATATTAGCCATAGCCTCTTACTTTATTTGAAAAACACAGAGGTTAAGATACCATTATATGGGATCGTAACTTAGGTAACTTTGATCAAATAAAAGAAGGTGAAAACACATAAAAACTGGACGGACAACGTTGAAAAGAAGCTACAGTGGTACTACTAGTATAATTTACATGTAGGAATAAAGGGAACAGACAAGTAGTGGCATCATTACAAACCAAGCACTATAATAGCAGCAAAAGAAAACAGAAAACATGTAAATGCATATAATATGGAAAGCACAAGCATGCATACATAGAAACAGGCACTAAATAGGCACTAAATACAATAAAATAGTTTAGTAAAACCAGGTATAAACAGAGAAGCACTGATTATCAAGCTGTTTATTGACAAAGCATACGAGTTTACTTAAAGCTATGAATATTTGTAACAAAGCATTTATGAGCAGCATGCAGAGCAGTGACATGACTTGCCATTCCAAGAATTTATTAAATTTTTGAATTGAAAAAAGGATGATTCATTTCGGAAATGGTCTGGCAAGTCATTCCATGTTTTAGCTGCAAAATATTTAAATGAGTTTAAACCATACCTTGTTGTTCTGACTCTTGGTATGTTTGCTGTATTCTGGTGTCTAAAATTATATTTGTTTTGTTTAATTTCAATTAAATCATGTAAATAGACTGGGCTTTGTTTATTAATTATTTTAAAAGTCTCAATGGCAATACACCTAATTCTTCTTATTTTTAGTGAGGGCATTTTGGATCTGGTCAAGAGTTCTTCATAAGAACTGGTGTTGTCATTGTAAATAAATTTTAAGGCTCTCTCCTGGAGTTTTTCCATTTTATTTGTATTAAGTTCACTACAAAAGTATGTCATGTGTAATATCAGTGTTCTCGTTCTCTTTTTTGATTGAAAACTTTAATCTTTACTTGAAGTATTAAAAAATAATTCCAAACATTTTCTAAGATATAAATATTCAAACTGTATATATTAGACATTTGTGCATTATTTCTGCTTTTCAATTGTAAATTGTTAATATGTGAAGCAAAAAAACCAGTTTGGTTGAAGTAAAATAATATAACTAATTTTTTTATTTGATAGTCACTAAATTATAGGAAAACAGACAACAAATAATATAAATATTTTATGAAGTTTTTTTCAGTTGTTTATGAGGGGAGTTTAATTTATATTCAATAGAGCAGAGTTGAATCAGTAAGGAAGAAGTATTTCCTGTAACAGCTTTAAGTATTTTCAGTTAATTGGAAAAAGCAATCAATTTAATTTTAAGATAAATTAGCAGTGATTAAGTAGGTTCCTAATAATATTGTGAATGATTAATATTATTCAGTTGGATTAAGCAGGTATAATCAATTACCTGAAGTCTCTTTTTTTCTACTTAGAAAATTAGTATAGTTTAAGTTGGATAAAAGAGGGGATAAAGTATTGCTAATTATGTAGGATAAAATTAAGCGGTATTTTGCAGGTCGCTTAAATACTGCTTTATACAACAGCGGATACTATGCAGATAATAAGCGGCTTTAAAGTAACGCTGTGATATAACAGCACCGCTTCAAAATTGTCTGGGTTTAAATAGCAACATCACATTGATTGTCATTTAAAAAAAATATTTCTGCAAAACTGAACCTACTATATTTAAATTTAAAATGGAATAATGTGTTTGATATTTTGTTAATTTACAGTAGTTGTTTGAATGGAAATTAAGGCCCTTTTTAGCAATTTTCAGCTAAATTATAGCTTTGTCTTTATTGGCGAGGAAACTGGAGTGAAAACAAACAAATTCTGCAGGACAGCTGGCAACCTTGGTCCGAAGTAAAGTTCGAACCTGCAACCTAACTGTTCACCCCAACTTGTATAACCAACGTGTATAATTGTTATGAAAAGTAGTATGACAAGATGAAAAAAAGATCTACGATAAAAGCGGAGTTAAGTTCTTTTTCAAATGTGTAAGGTTTTATGTTTTCTGTAGCGAATACAATATACTAAAAGACGATTAAGCAAAGACTTAACAATCGATATATTAAATCCTTTAATCTGTTATTATTTTATTTTTGTCCAACTAATCTTATTAAATGATAAAATGATGATGAAGACATTAAATTGATAAAATAAACAATGGGTGGTTTTTTTAATTATCGGTAATTTGTTACAATTTCCTTTGATCTTTACTACCAATAAAATTAGTATCAACGCTCAGAAGAACAACGACTAGTGATACTAGAAATTATCAGCTGTTGGTCATTTGTCATGCGCGAACACACTGCGGAAGAATCTGCCTTACTTTTTGACCAATCGCGCATCACTGACCAAAGCTCATTAATATCAATGAAAACAAACATCACGAAAAAAAACAATACATCTATGCTGCAATTAATCAGACCTGTCCAGACACTAAGAAGTGTTACAAAATATAAAACGCAACACACAATCAGTATCTAGAGAGTATCTTATTCATCTCCTGAAATAAGAATAACGAACAACGTACATACAATACCCTCCTTTTTATATGGCAGTACGCTCGAATTTCGGCGATAAACGTGTCTTGAAAGTGTAGATAGGCTATAGCCCTTCATACTATAGGCAACTAATTATTTGGTGTTACATATGCAGCAATTTTCATTACATATTTAGGGGGTAAGAAATCAATATGGATTGATTTATCAATATCGGTAGCCCCATAAACGGAATAACTGACATGCACACGGCCAAGCCGGTCAGTGAAAGAAATCGTAATCAGAATCATTTTCTTCTGTGAAGTAACATTAATATAGTTTTCAAACATGATAACCTACCTCTTTAAACTTTTTCTTAACGCTGAAAATGGTTTCAGATTGACATTTCCTCTCCATTCCATTCCCTCCGTCTCCGTGCGTACAATCGCTTTAACAGTTTTTGAATGAATGAGGTAGAAGTGACGTCATGTCAGACCGCATTACGCATAACAATTGTACAAAAGAAGTAGTGCACAGATTCTTACCGTAAAAACGGCACTATTACAAAGCAAAATAACATCAAATGTGTCAAAAAAACCGAAAACAAATAAAAAAGATGTATTTAAATTGAGAAATTACCGATAAAAAAATTATTAGTATTTTTTTTCGCTTGACAAGGATTATCAGGTCCATATCAGATTCGCTCTACGAGCTCATCTGATATAGACCTGATAATCCTTGTCTCGCGAAAAAAAATACTAATAATTAATATTTAACCATAGCCGTATGCCGAGTATTGATTTAGCTGTCGTTTGGTTCCAAAATTGTATTTGCAAGAGGGAGTTTATAACTTAGCAATTCGAAAAGAAAATCAACTGTATACTTAGAGACCTTAATTTGCTTAGATCTTTTTTCCTCGTGTCATACAACACCTCAGGAAAATGATTTAGGTCGGTTGATCGGCGTGGTGTTGACAGACCTCTGTGTTGACAGACCACGTGATCAATAGTAGATGACTACTAGTAGTAGAAATAATAGTCACTACCTTAATCAATCGGCCACCGACGCCATAGTGAAATATGCAAAAATGACTTTAATGAAAGATGAAAACGTTACAGCAGTAATGCGATTCGAAAGATAAATCATCGTAAATACGTGATGCCTATAAACAAACACCAATTTCACAATTAGCACTTCTGGACAATGACACTGATGAAAAGTATTAAATGATTAAACAATGGTGTTACCTACATAGAAGAAATTGACACGAAGAACTTCAAATTAATTAATGAACGCCACCTAATCGACCCTAGTCGGTAAACTTGTCAATATCACGACTTTATGTCTGACCTTATATTAAACTTAGTAGAGAGAACCAGTAAAAACCGCTTTCAAAAAGTAATGCAGTAGAACAAATACTCGTCACAACTGACCCCTTAACGACATTTATATGGTGTTAATACCATCATTGTGGTATAGTAAAGAGTTAAAATTTTATTTACATTTTTTAAAAACATTTTAAGCTTAAGTGAAAATATAAAACTAAATCTTGTGAAGAGTACAACAGATTTTTTTGGAAGTAAAAAGTAGATTTGAACTATGCAGAAAATAAACTAATCTTCTGATTAAATTGTTCAGTCTAGATGATTATAGTCCAGGTTAAGCTATATTATTGTTAGATGAAAAATTACTTATATCCAAGCATGAATAGAATTTGTCTCTTTGTTTTGTGTCTTGTATAACATTTCTGCAAGTGGTCAAACACACCTCGTTTTCTAGTAAAAGATTCAGATTTTAACCCAAATCCACAGTCTGCTTTTGTGTTTAGTATATAGCGGCGGTAATAAGCTGAAAATTAAGATAATAATTAGCGACTGAGGAACATTTATATATATATAATGAAAATTTCAACAAGAATTTAAGTTACTGAACTCAACCAACCAATTTCACATCTTTCCCATCAATTTTACGGAGGATGCAGACATAAACCTACAATCATTCATGAATACGCAATCTGGAAATCGGCAAATCGGGAATCGGCAAACTGGAACTAATACATTTAAAATCACCTAAGGTAGATGTAGTTTCTTTTCCAGGATTGCGTATTGAGCAAAATTTCTACATTAAGATGCCAACCAAATTGCGTTCCTTATTTTATATATTGAATAATATATCAATTTTTACAATTCGCGTTTTAAATTAATATCTCAAATGTGAATTCAAAAAAAAGTTTTTATTAATAAAAAAAAGTTACATATCAATGTATTTTTTATAAATTTTCATAGAGGAATACATTAAACAAATTCGACGGAGTTTTGCATGATTTTACAAACTGAGTCGGGGCCTCTGTGACCGAGTGGTTAAGAAAGTTCGTCTACTAGTGATCACGTGGTCTGTCAACACTGGGATTGTGGGTTCGAGTCTCACTGCGGGCAGGGTGCACTCGACTCCAATCTTAACTGACAAGGATTGCCAGTTTGCCAACCGAAGGTCGAGGTGTTCTCCGTGAAACTCCGGCTTCCTCCTCCAATTAAAACAGTAAGCCATAATATAGCAGAAAAAATGCTCTATTCTTTACACTATTAATGCATGAAAATTGTTGAGTGCCCCATTTAGGTGCAACATATTCAACTACAGACCAAACAAGTGTATCAAACAGTTTGGTAAAAGTTTCATATTGAAAACCGCCATTTATTTTACATTTCGATATCAGCAGACCCAAGGATCTGCCTGCGGATTTCGCTACCGCTTTAGCCATGTCATTAAAATTCAAACATTCTGTCAATAGTAAACCTAGATAGTTATATTGTGACACTATTTCTAAACTATTATCTCCAAACATAAATGGAACCTTAGTTCTTGGTATAGATTGATTTCTAAAATGTACAATTTTTGATTCATCTAAATTTACAATTAAATTATTTTTAAAAATCCAGATGTTAAGTGAATATAATACCATTTGCATATCATTTTCATTTTCAGTAAAAAAACAAAAACATCAGCATATAAGAATACACAAACTTACTCATTGCCTATGTCAATACCAACATTCAATTTTTTAAACCCATCAACTAAATCATTAATAAAAATATTGAACAGTAATGGTGATAATATACATCCTTGTTTCAAACCACAATTTACTCAAAACTTTTCTGTTGAATTTTCATTAAGTCTAACACATGACTCTACTTTAACATATGAAGAATATATATTCTTTAACATTTTTTAACTTATGCCAATGGAGTGCAATTTACAAAAAAAGTAAATCCCTATTGATCCAGTCATACGCTTTTTAAAAATAAATAATTGCGACATACGAATTTTTCTAGTTTCGATATTTGTGATGCTACTCAAATGGTCTATAGTGTTTCTTTCTTTTCTGTTCATCATAGGTTCTTTCGGTGTGTTCACGTTTCTCCAACATTTGATAATTAGTTAAAACAACATTCAATTAAGTGTGGGGATTAAGGGGCATCTTAAGGATTATTATGTTGATATTACCTATAAAATTCAATTGTTTGATAAACGTTTACTAGTTATAAAATTTGTGTCTTAACTCATTATTCTGCATGTTGTTTTAAATGAAAGGAAATATCATATACAGTAATACAAAACAAATAATGTATGGTCTATAATTGTGTATTTCATAAAACGGTACATCTATCTTGAAGTATAGATACTTATAGATTAATAGATATTTGATTCACGGCGATTATTAGTACCAGACGACGGTGTTTCTACAACTAGTTACCTCACCAACCGTGTAAACGCTGATGCAATATACGGAGATGGTTAATGTTTTGAAATGAATTCTGCAAGTGCTAGACATACTATAGTATTGCTATGCATAAAATCAGAGACATAATATAATAAAATTTAAAAAAAACCAAAACACAAAAACCAATACAATTAACAATAATAATAGTAAAAGAAAATAATAAATAAAAAACAATAAATGATTAAAAATTAGCAAAAATTTCAATTTCCCATCATTATATCTAAAAGCTGTATTATATATTCTGTGTTGGATAATCCTTAACCTCTCCTTTTGAACGCCTCTTAATCCCCTGTCTTCATTGGTTGTTGTTTTAGTCTAAGTAGAAATGTTGGAGAAACGTGAATAAACCGTTCTTTCATACGTGTTTGGGAAAGACCGGTTGATCTTTCACGAGTGATAGAAATTAAAAGCCTTAAAAGTCATTAATTGAAAAGTAAAGTCAATTGTAAGAAGTTGAAAGACAAAAGTCGATTGATTGATTGATTGATTGATTAATGGTGTTTAACGCCCGAGCAGCAATGTTTCAGCTATATTCAGGCGATGAACATGAAATGGATGATAAAATGGACATGAAATGATGATGAATGAAAATGGGATGGGACACAAGGAAAAATAGGGGTAACGGATTTTAGATTGCCACTGGCAAATGGGAGGATGGATAGGGTCGGGCAATTTAGCCTCCTGTAGCGGGATCGAAATCCCTACTCATAGCGAATACTACAGCAGCGTTCTTTAACGTGCGACGAACGTGGCATTTTTCCCAACACGGTGCACTAATATGGTTTGCGGTCAGGTTTTCCGTATTATGGCCTGACAACCCCAGCTTGCCAGGGGTACCCCATTCAACCACCTGGGGCACACATCCCAGTCGGTCTTTAGGCAAACCGACCTGACACGCCGGTCAGGGTACTGGGCGCTATTTAGTCGCCTTTTACGACAAGCTAGCGCGACTGCGGTCTATTCTTTTAGCCACCCGGATCCCGCACGGGGCGACAAAAGTCGAAAGTTAAAAGTTAAAAGTCAAAATGGCCCTACATGGCTTCCGTCACTACGGAAGCCTTGGAGGGCCATTTTGACTTTTAACTTTTAACTTACTACTTCTGACTTTTTTGTTTTGAGTTTTGACTATTGACTTATTATACAAGCCGACTGGGGACATTTTCACTTTTAACTTTCAACCTTTTGACTATTGACTTTTGACTTCTGACTTTTTACGTAAGCCGTAAAGGGACATTTTTGTCTTTTTGCAATGTCAAATTAAGTTTAAAAGTGGCAAAAAATTTGTCAGATCTTGCAAGATAAAATTTTGGTAATTTTAAAAACAATTTAGTATTGCATGTAAAAGTGAAAGCGTCACAAAATGTTCTGACTAGCGAAAAAGGGAATTGGTCACGGATATATATGGCATACATATTTTTAAAATGTTGAATTAAAGCTGAATAATTTCGTAGTCCAGGTAAATGCTGATCAATTTTAGAAAGTTTTGCAAATCACAGAAATGTTAGTGTTTTCGGCTATAGCCAAAACATTTACTACTGTTCTACCTATATGTCAGATGATGTTTTGTGGATTTGTATTTATTAGAGTACATCAATTTCTCCCACAGTTTGGCATCACAATGACACTCCTTGGCTGGAGACTAGATATTGCTGAATTTAGGGCCACAATTAAGCAACCTAATAGGAACAAGTTCATTTTTTTTAAATGTTAGTCCAAAATATGCAAAAATTAGCCAAAATGTTAATGTATTGTCTATAAAAGTGATTATTGTCCACACGATTTAATAAAACCTGTTCAACAGATGGTTTGTAAAGGCATAATTAGGGTCCAAATAACCAATTTAAAAGAGAAAACTCATTTCCTGTACTGACGTAGGATATTCTTAAGGAGTTTAATGCAATCAACATCCTTTAACAGAAATATCGGTACTTTTATTTCTCACCAATTGAAGGTATAAAACGGGTTAAATTGGAATTGGTTCATTTATTTGTACTTGTGTAATAGGTCTCGTGTCTAAAAGCACCATCATGTTAATTTGAAGCCACATTTAAACAATTAGGGGGCAACCAATGACATAGATGGAGTGGCTAGCTAGTAAAAGCCCCAAGATCTTCGTGTCCCAGCACAGATTGGACTGGCCAATAATGTAAAGCTAAATGCACTTAAAGGGTATCTGTTATACAACTATATTATTTTCTTATTTAAAAGTGCAGGTGCAGTAAAAAATATGCAAATTTTGATTATGAAGACGTCTTCAAACAGATGTTTAATATACATGCAATTTTTCTCCTTGGGAAGGGCTAAAGAATAGAAGAATTTTTCAAGTCAAGAACACCTTGAACACCAATATATCTTTTATTGTTTTTTAATTCAAATATGACCTATGTACTTAATGTAGAAATCTTGGCTAAATTGGTTCTCTTGCATACTTGGTATAGCATAACACTTACGTCAAAGAAAGACAACTCAAATTATATTGTAAGCCAAAATCTCAGTTATAAATACAATATTTTTCAGTGACTCCAGCTACCTAGGTAGCTCGGTGCTCATGTGGTTAAGGTAGTTCGTCTTTTATTGATCACGTGGTCTGTCAACGCTAAGATTGCGGGTTCGAGTCTCACTGGGGGCAAGGTGTAATCGACTCCATTTTTCTACAGAATGTCGCGGGTTTTCTATGGGTACTCCGGCTTCCTCCCCAATAAAAAGCTAGACGCCATGGTATAGCGGAAAAATTGCTGAAAGTGAATATTTTTATTAAAACTTGATGTGATTACATTTTTTATTAAGTAATTAATTAGTATTTTAAATTTCAATATAATAACTTTAATCAAATACTTTTTGTTTGTTTGGATGAGATTTTACTACATTTGCGAATACAATTTCGTTTATTTAATAACAATCTTTTGGGGGGCGGGGCAGGCGCAAGCAAGAGAATACCATGTGAAAAGTACGACCTTCGGCTGTACGGGTCAAACTAGCAACCTTCTTGTTGACATGCTGAGGATAGAAGATGACTACCGGGCGTTGTTAAATTGCTGCTACAGATCACTCGGTGACAGTGTGCCCTATTTTGTTGTCACAATACTGTTACAGATCACTCGGCCACCGGGGCTCTATCGTTCTGTCAGATTGCTGCTAAAGATCACTCGGCCACCGGGGCACTATCGTGCTGCCAGACTACTGCTACAGATTACTCGGCCACCGGGGCTCTATCGTTCTGTCAGATTGCTGCTAAAGATCACTCGGCCACCGGGGCACTATCGTGCTGCCAGACTACTGTTACAGATTACTCGGCCACTGGGGGCTCTATCGTTCTGTCAGACTGCTGCTAAAGATCACTCGGCCACCGGGGAACTATCGTGCTGTTAGACTACTGTTACAGATCAATCGGCCACCGGGGCACTATCGTGCTGTCAGACTACTGTTACAGATCACTTGGCCACTGGGCGTTCTATCGTGATGTCAGACTACTGCCACAGATCATTCGGCCACCGGGGACACTATCGTGCTGTCAGACTACAGTTACAGATCACTCGGCCACCGGGGGTTCTATCTTGATGTCAGACTACTGCCACAGATAATTCGGCCACCGGGGGCACTATCGTGCTGTCAGACTACTGTTGCAGATCACTCGGTAACCGGGGGTTCTATCGTGATGTCAGACTTCTGCTAGAGATCACTCGGCCACCGGAGGCACTATCGCGCTTTCAAATTGCTACTACAGAGCACTCGCACTCCGGGGCGCGTAATCCGCTTTTGAGACAGAAACGAGAGAAAACATTCACGAGGACCAGAAAACTTTATACAACAATTATACATAGTATAACAAAGTAATAAAAATTGTCTATTCTGATGAAATCTCACAAATTCTGAAATATATGGACGGATTTCGTCATTTATATTAGATTGGTATTTTCAATATCCCATAGAAATACGGATGATTAATGGCATTATGGATTTAAGAATTATTCTTCTGGTTTTGCTATGATCATCGGAATTCCCTACAAATCTTGCCATTTGTTCCTGGGCAACTCCTTGATTTAAATTTGGTTCCGACTCGGAAATACTAGGCTGATTTCGTCTGTAAATTATTCTGAATGGTTCATAGGCATTTATATGTCTTTGTATCCTAAGCTTAAAATCGGTATCTGGATGTCTCCTTAACATTATATAAGGGGTCATGTTCCTTCCATTTGTATTTATTCTAATTTGAATTCCCCCGTTAGATGTTTCTGGTATGTCATTTCTGGGAGGTCGATATGCTATGTTGTTTTCTTCAAATTGTGTATTCTAAAAAAATAAATAAAAATTGAAATTATCAGTTTTATTTAAGGAATATTTTTAATTTGTGAACATGTTAACGATATAACCAGGTTTTGGTCTGTTTACGCCTAATAAACCTCGAAGCAGTTATGGATGGTGTAAACAGACTTAAAACGGGTTACATTCATTTCTCCAGTGTCTTCAGAGTAATTTTATTAACAACGCGATTTTATTTACTACCACGTACTGGATTTGTATTATTAAATAGAAAACAAATAATAATATCACATAAATGTTTTTCATAATTAATAATATGTCTTATTTTATGCAATTAATAAATTTGAGCAACGTATATATATAGAATTCAAGTTAAATGTTTACCTCATTTGCAAGGATTATGCCAGAAACAGCTGCAGCACACACCATACATGTAACAGCGGAAATAATTCCAATCGTCATGATTATTTCTTTGTTATCAGGATGTAAAATATTGTTCTAAATGCACAAACAAGCTAGTTCCATTTTATTTGTATTCTTTGTTAGGGTGTGACGTACTTTTTCTTGTTAATTTATTGGATTTTCCATTACAATCAATATTTTGTATTTCACATGCAATAACTGACATATACAACGTATACACTGTTATAAAAGACACAAACACGAACAATATAGTACTTGGGTTTATTTGTCATATTTCAATCATTTTTGCACCCCATTATGTTTTGGCCCGCTCGGAGATTTATTACATGTAGACAAGTACATTTACCCGCCAGTAAACACGTTGGTTAAGACATACATGTGTCCATTGCAGATTTCCGTGTATACATATTTAGTATGGCCCAAATATTAAATAGAAATGTTAATGTCTTAAATCATGTATTGACATTAATATTTTTTGATTAGCAAAACAGAATGTTTAAGAAATCTTGTTGCCGAAACCTGCTTTAATATTTTATGTCAGAGGAATGATTTTGTGTTAATGCAAAAATGTCTACTTCATGATTTTTTATTGGTGTAATTAAGTATTTAACTTGATATGTTATTAATAATAATAGTCTCTCATAATTCTATACAATTATTGCAGCTGAAACAGTCGATGTCATGTTTTATTACATGAATTTTGCGTGTTTTTGATTAGTCTAAAAACAACATTCAGGTCACAATAAATCGCAACGTACAAACATTTTATGTAATTTTAGTACTGTTGCGATTTATCGTGACCCGAAAGTTGTTTTTAGACCAATCAAAAACACGCAAAATTCTATTCATGTAACATTATTTAACTAAACCATTTCCTGCTTTGTATAAAAAGTATATCTGTAAACTTAGATTATCGTCACATAACCTTGTTATTGAGCAAGGAAGATACACAAACAAAGACAGAAATACACGTGTCTGCCAATATTGTCAAACTGATATTGAAGATGAGTTTCATTTTATCTTTATTTGTCCTTTATATAAGAATTTCCGTTGTCAATTGATAAACCATATTTTTGGACAAAGCCATCTGTATGTAAACTTGTGCAATTACTTAATACTAATAGTATAGGGGAATCGTGTAACCTCGGTAAATACATATATAGAGCCTTTAAATTGAGAGACAGTGTTATTTAGAAAAATTGTATCAATGTTTTTCTGTGTAATTTAGATCTTTGATACATTGCTTATATTTTGTCTTGCCTTTTTATTTTTTATTGTCATACATAAATCGTCCGCATCTTCTGTCTTAATTTGTCTGTACCTATATGTTGTACAACATTTGGTAATAAAGAATATAATGTAATAATGTATATTATTATGTAATAATATTTTTTACCCATTGTATTTCATATAGCAATAAAGTGCAGTATATTTTCATATTTTACACTGAATCTCGGTCTTTTATGTAATTTCCGGGAAAAGTACAGATGTGTTCCGAACATCGGCTTTTATATTTTACTGTTGTTTGGTAAACAACATAGCCGAAAATGACATACATGATCTGCTCTCGAGGGGAAAATTAGCAGAACCGCTTGAAATGAACAAATGGAAGTGAATTCAATTATAGATAAAAGTAAATTTCATAGACCAACAAAGGAAAAAAGAAACTGTACAAAATGGGATTTAAATATCGTGTACACAAGTGGCTCGTCAGTTTCAAAGCAGGAATTTATGCTAGTACACTCGAATTTGGCGATGAATGTGTGTAGCTTTAACGGACGTAAATTTCGCTGAAATGCATTTTATTTTATTGTTGTTAGAGCAATAAATACAAGATATTTTAAAAGTAATTTAGCCTTGGGATCATTGTTTACATTGCCGAATGAAGAGTATGGACGAAATTCGTTTTTTGTTTTTTTGTTTGAATGGTGTTTTAACGCCACTTTCAGCAATTTTTCAGCTATTTCATGGCGTCCAGTTTTTATTGGGGGAGGAAGCCGGAGTACCCGGAGAGAACCCCCGACCTGCGGTAGGAAAACTGGCAATCCTTGTCAATTAAGATTGGAGTCGAGTACACCCTGCCTGCAGTGAGAATCGAACCCGCAATCTCAGTGTTGACAGACCACGTGATCAATAGTAGACGAACTACCTTGACCACTCGGCCACCGAGGCCCCCTGGACGAAATTCGAGTGTATGACCATATATTCAGAACAATAAGGAGCAACAAATAAAAACACAAAATTGAAAAAAAAAAAAAAAAAAAAAAAAAAAAAAAATCTGTTTTTTATTATATGTAAATCTACATCAAAATATATATCTGTAATATTGACAAAGTGAAAATATGATAATATTGGACCTAGTAAAATATTACAAAATTGCAAAGATAATGAATTATCACTTAAAAGCACAAAAAATTATTACTATATAATAAAAGGGTTATTGCATGAATATTGGGAAATATTGTCCCTCGCAAGATGCTATATTGCACTCGCAAGCTCGTGCAATATAACACTTGATGGGGACAATATTTCCCAATATTCATGCAATAACCCTATAATATTGCACGGTTAATTTTTGATTATACGCGATATTGCACGCCTAATAAGTTTTGTATTCATTCCTGAACCAAAATAGCAGGCGCTGCCAAATCACGTCTATAATCAAAACGTCAATCGTGCAAAATCATAAAATATGAGGTAGTGAAGGTTACATTGAGTAAATGGAAGCTGAAATTCCGAAATGTAATACTTTTAAAATGGTATATTTGTAATTTTTAATATTCTAACGTTTTATATTTTTTGTGTATAACTCTACATACACAATGCAGTTGGTGAGACTTTAATACAAATATTGAATCACACATGTGTAAATACTTGCAGTGGGCATTCCTTACTAATAAACAGAACCAAGGGACAAAATTATACTAGTCACATGATATCTTAGAGTGGTATACTCGACACCGACTTATTGAATACACTTTCCATAATCGATAAAAAAATTTATGTTTAAAAAGTCAAGATATTGTTAGTTGATTGTTTTGTTTTAATGAGTTGTAAGACCAGTTTAGCAAATTTAACCAATATAAGGGAGTCCAGGTTTAATTGGAGAGAAAACCTGTGTATCCAGTAAAAACCATCGACCTCGTGCAGCGGGAACAATTGAAAAATATTGTCGTTTTTTGTTGATTTGAAACATAGTTCATCGTATCTTTCTGGTTTGTATTTATTGGGGTTTAAACTGCATTTAAAATATAGCGTTTCACAATTGTTCCTGTTGTTGTTTTTTATCAAATCACTTAATTTTGATCGATGTCAAATTCATAATTTAAGTTATTTTTAAAATGATTGTTTAGTGCTCTTCTTCAATACTTTCTGAGGATATCTCAGCTACCTCTGAAATGGGTTTGTTCATATAGTTTGTGCGACTTTTTTACACACACAGAGTAAGGCTCACCTCTGCGATGGTCGCTGTTGTAGATCAGGCGTCTGACATACATGTATAAGTAAAAGAAAACTTTCGAGATACATGTTTCTTTTGCTCTTTCGATACAATAACAAAATAATAGTTTGTTTGCTTTTTCAGCACATTTGCAATTGAATAATTACGTCATTTAAAGAAAAAAATGCTAAATTTAAATGACTTAATTCTAAAATCTGACGAAAACATCAATTAAATAGCAATGTACCAACCCGATTATCCGTTGCTTTTTCGGTGACTTGCCTGACTTTGACGGAAATGGCCGAGGGAATTACTTAGGGGACTAGGATATGCGAACTGTTGCATAATAATAATTTTGAAATATTTTCATTTTGAGTAATGAAGTTCTTTTAAGAAATAAATAATCAACAAAATTTACACTTTGATTGTGAATTGTCAGTCCAACAGCGTGAACAAGAAAAATCTCAAATCTGGAAACGTCAGGTCACACAGCCTTTCGCGTCTGTATCGCGGGGAAAAATTTCGCGATTTTTTTTGGCCGCGGTTGCCCGTGGTGGAAAATGTGCAAAATTGGCTTACCCGCGGAACAGACGCCGGCGACTGTTCCGCGTCCTTTACGCGGGTGAAGAGCTGCGGTACCGCGGCCTACCACAGAGAAAGGCGTTTGTCCGTGCTTACACGCGGTACACACGCTAATGCACGTGATAACAACGCGATACAGACGCGGAACAAACGTGCTATGACCGTGCTCCACCCGCTAAAATTTCGCGTCCTACCGCGTGTAACCAAGTCTTAACCGCGGCCGTAGCACGTCCTAGCACGTTCGTTCCGCGTTTGTACCGCGTCTTTACCGCGTGTGTACCACGTGTACCGCCCGCGGTTACCCGCGGTCTAAATTTTTGGGCAGCCCAAAACTTTTTCGCGCGGCCAACCGCGTGTGAATTTCTTACCGTGTGTAACAACGGGTAAAGTACGGCTGTATCGCGTCTTTATCGCGACCTCAAAGCGTCCAACAGCGTCTGCTTTACAGGGCAGAAATTTTTGGCCGTGATTCTGCCGCGATACGCCCGTGGAGGGCTGTGTGACCGGGCAAAACTTTTCGGCACTTTACAAAAATACAAATATCTAGAATATATGCTGAAAGAAGCGAAATTTTACTTTAGGAATCGAATATATTCCCCATGAAAGAAACAAGATCTATTATTTTAATTGATATTACAATTTTATTTTTTTATATATTCTATACGACATTTAATCTTCTCCACTTTGAGAGGAAAACAAGTTTATATGATAAACCCGTGTTTAATTGATAAAATCTTACTTTTTAAGCACGATTGCGCGACTGTTCGGTGTCTTCTACAACTGAAATATTGCTTGCCGTACGTTAAACATCAATCAATCTATTTTCAGCACAACCAAATTCTGCTTTATGTGCAAAAGTGCACATTTTCGTTATAAAGTTAACTTATACAAGTTTTTTTATGTTATTTTAATTATTATTACGTATTTTATAACTTGAGGTAAATGTATACCTGTACATACCCATGAAGGCTAGAATTAATAGAGTGCAAATTTGATTGAATACGTAATTAAGAGACCGAAAATCGTATATGTTGTATTTATCTATAATCCACGTATTGTCGTAGCTTACGTCATATGGTACATGTGCAATACGTAAAAAGAATATTTCCTTTTATGGAAAATACCATGAATGAACCAGAAAACTACGTCATACCCAAAATAACGAATGCATATAAAAGGACGTCCACAATCTTGTTTGTGTATTCAGAAGATTTCAACAACGTGTACATTATCAACAAAATAATCAGCCATGAACATAAGCATTATTTCAGCCGTTATACTTTGTTTTACTACTGTTTCCGGTCGGATCATTTTAAACGAGGTAAATATTTTATTTGTATACTTTACATGTATATACATCTATAAATTAAACCAAACATTGTAACAATTAGATTGAAATACATGTACTGTCTTCTTTTTTGCTCTCGGCGTGATTCAAAATCGTACGGAACCCAATCGACTGCACTATGTCCAGCGCTCTTTACGGCGTGGAATATTTTAAAACTGAAATAGGTGCACGACGAAGTGATTAGAATGGCGTAGTCTTACAACAGAATATAATTAAAAGTAACTATATTTTAAATATTGTATTTATTGCTTTAAAAAACTTTGGACTACGACAAATCTGTATAATTTGTTTCAAAAATAAATGTATACACTGTTTTATTATTTGTCTTTCAGAATGCTCCGTTTGAAGAAAACAACATGGCTGATCGCTTTCAAAGAAATGAAGTAACAGAAACAAGTGATGGGGGAATTCGAATCAGAATAAATACAAACGGTGAGAGCATGGCCCCTTTTATTATGTTTAGGAGACAGCCAGATACCGATTTAAGACTAAGGATACAAAGAAATATGAATGCAGATGAACCATTTAGAATATTATACAGACGAAATCAGCCTACTATTTTCAGTTCAGAAGAACGTTTTAATCAAGGTGTTGCGCAAGCACAAGAACCAAGATTTATAGTAAATTCCAATGATCAGAGCAGAACCGGAAGAATAATTCTTCAATCATTGATGCCGAAAAATATCCGTATTTCTCCCGGACAATCAAACATGCAATGACGAAATCCATCAATTGTTTTATTAAATATGAGTTTGTTTTGCCATTACGAATAACATGCAAAGGTGATATTTAAGTGCTAGATTGTAATAATTTGTCGCGCAGGCGTGACAGTTATTATTATCATTATACGTTATTGTGTTATTTACATATAAATTTTATTTCCTTAATGAGTCTTATGTTATATTTATTTTTTCTTACAGCGAAAAACATTTACCTGATCTATGAATGAATAGGGATTTCGTTCCTTTGTTTGTCTCATTTTTGAATACAATGCTCTACTAAAAGAAGAAAGAACAAAATTAGTTTGTCTTGGGGCTTAACTGCGCATTTAGCACTTTTTTCAGCCATGCCGTGGCGTTCGGTAGGTATGAAAGGGGAAGCTGAAGTATATGGTGAATTCAGAACAAAGAGATTAAACGATATACAGAACATTATGTTTAAAGAAGACAAAAGCACAAATACAGTGCATTCACTATTTATTACTACAGTGTTACACACTTTGTAGACGTAGATATCTCAGCAAAAGACAAGTAGAATTTTAGTAAACAACGAACTTTAGCTACAGAATTTGCCGGTCATATAATAAGCGCTGTGCATAATAATTATGATCTTTCAATTTGTTTGTTTGTTTGTTTGTATGGTGTTTAACGCCACTTTCAGCAATTTTTCAGCTATATCATGGCGTTCAGTTTTTATTGAGGGAGGAAGCAAGAGTACCCGGAGAAAACCATACATCTTCAGTATGACAACTGGTAATCCTTATCAATTAAGATTGGAGTCGATTCCTCCCTGCCCGCAGTGAGACTCGAACCCGCAATATCAGTGCTGAAAGACCACGTCATCAATAGTAGACGAACTACCTTAACCACTCGGCCGCTGAGGCCACATAATGGGGTTCTTAGCAGGAACTGTTTCTCAAATCAACACAATTGGTATCAACAAATTGGATGGTCCCACAGTAAATAAGGTGCCTAATCATTAATGTGACGTCACGGATAATACAGCATACTTACTATATAACAGTAACCAAGCAATATAGCTACTCGTTAGACCCTATTATAATGCGATTTGTTGTAGAAAAACAGATGGGTCTGGCAATCCTTCACAGTTAAGATTGCAATTGAGAACACCCTGTCCGGTGAAACTCGAACCCACAACCTCACTGTTGACAGGGGCTCTTGACAGGCACGTCACCGATTGATAAATAAAAAGGATATACTCTTTATATTGTACATCCTTGGCATCCGATTAATTTCACATGTTAATCCCTTGTTTTGTAATTACAGTTGTAGCGTTAATAGCAATTTAAGAAGTCGTAACGTGTCTAAGCTGTATATAAATAACTATGCATAGGCGAAGCAGCCGGTACGGCAGACCAATAACTTTTGCAGATACGGCATGCCGTACCAATAATTTTCAGAAACAAAAAAAAAATTGTTCACATTTTTCTATTTTTATTGGTTTCTTTTGACTCTCCTCTCATCTCAAATACATAGGCGTAGCAGCCAGTACGGCAGGTACCGCTTACGCCGTACCAATATCAAATGCAATGCTATGCCTCTGCTATGTAAGGTTTATACGATTTTTCAAGTCGAGAAATATATAATGTCACCCAGAGTACTTCGTATATTGGTAAATTATATAAATTTAAATTTCAACAAAAATGTTAAATTATTTTAACAAATTTTATTCATTTATTCAATATGAGATGACAAAACTGAAATATATTGAGATACATACAATATAAATATTTAAAGGATTAGGAAACAAGTTACTGGAACTTATTTTAATCTTTGTCGTAGGATTGGGAAATAAATTACTGGAACTTATATTTATTCCTATCTAAGGATTGGAAAACTAGTTACTGGAACTTATTTAATCTTTATCCAAGGATTGGAAAACTAATTACTAGAACTTATATTGATCCCCACTCTCTGGCACAGAGAAAATAACTGGTTCCTAGATATAACCTCTGCAACACGTCATCCTCCGTTCACTGCGGGACTACATTTGTTGTCTGCTCTTGACATTTGCAAACAAAAACAAATTCTGTTTGAGCAATAATACACGAGATCTTATGTAAATGTATATAGCCTGTTTATAGAGTTTGACATTAAAATTACTCCGGTTTGTTCGAGAGGATTACACGCCATGAGAGATAAATATCTCTCACATGGCGTCAACCAATGGGTGGCAGAGGTGATTGTGGTTGACGTAGGATACCTAGAATCTTTTGCGTGGAGATTGCAACGCAGAAAAAACTCCTCAATTCATCCCTGGATTTCCTTTCGTTTGCAGTTTCTAGAGTTCGATACAGAAAACTCCTCAATTCATCCCCGGATGCCCTTTCGTTTGCGGTTTCTAGTGTTCTATACAGAAAACTCCTCAATTCATCCCCGGATGCCCTTCGTTTGCGGTTTCTAGTGTTCGATACTACTCTCCTGGCGAGCTACATATCCATATTGTAGATACCGAAAAAAGTAGGCTGTTAGAAAATGTTTTGTTTGTTTGTTTGTTTGTTTGATGATGTTAAACGCCACTTTCAGCAATTTTTCAGCTATATCATGGCGTCCAGTTTTTATTGGGCGAGGAAGCCGGAGTACCCGGAGAAAACCCCCGACCTGGAGTAGGAAAACTGGCAATCCTTGTCAATTAAGATTGGAGTCGAGTACAACCTGCCTGCAGTGAGAATCGAACCCGCAATCTCAGTGTTGACAGACCACGTGATCAATAGTAGACGAACTACCTTGACCACTCGGCCACCGAGGCCCTATTAGAAAAGGCCAAATCCTCTTCTTACCAACAACTATATATGTTTTAGTGACATTATAAATCTCTGCCTTATGGTTCTTTACATTTGACGACTTTGATTTCCTGATGTATATTTGTAATCGCCCTGACTATAGCTGAAATGCCACTATTTGGACGTTAAGTAAACATTCAATCAATCAATTAGAATAGAGTATTGAAGTGTAAATATAGAAGAGAAACAAAAATCAAGAGGATACGTTTTTTTTATGTCTACGGGGTAAACGCGTACTGCTTACTCTGAAGTGTTGTTCAAAAGAACACCTTGTCAATTTGATCGACTGTATGGTCTAGTGACTGTCTAACGCAAAGTTTGATCAATAATTGATATAGCTGAACACTCGCTGAAATTGGTGGTTAAATACACTCAGACAAGCAAACAAACATCCATCACTTGTTCTTAAAAAATCTAGTAATTCGCTTAACTGTAGTGGTCACCAAAGGGTGTCCGAAAGGAATTCACATTATATCATTGCACTCGATCAACGAGTCCAGAAACCGACTTGAAACTGTTCTGTTTTCACCTCAGCAAATCGGCCAGTGAACACATTCTATTGTTATATTTGTCAGCGTAAATAAACCAATGTGATCAACGAGGACCCGAAAATGGTTATAGGTAAAACCTTATATCTGGTCATTCAAAAAATATAGAGTAAATTTTAAATAGCTTATGTTTGGTAACATATCTGAAACTTCGCAAATTACAAAAAACCAATTTAGAATGAAATCTTTTATGTTAAATTGATATGACAATATATCACCACTTTGATTAATTGATTGCTTATTGTTTTACGTCCAGCAAGCAATATTTTAGCTATATTCAAGGCGTGAAAATAATAACAATACGATTAAGTATTTACTTAGCACAATTAAATATCCCTCTCTTAGTTCTAAAACGTTATCTCATACAATAATATGAGCATTTTTAAAAAGGAAAGTAAAACAATAAAAAAATATATCACATATTAACATGAACATTAAATTTTACAGTTTAAATTAATTTCGTTTCAAAACTGTAAGATTTTGTCGCCTGCGACATTTGTAAATAAACTATTATAAGTATTTACAGTATAAAAACGTTCCCGAATGGGGGCCACGTCAGCACAGTCCATCAAGACATGCCTAATGGTGTATGGACTGTTGCATGGCATACACTCGGGTCGTGGCCCATTGTTTAAAATACAACTATGTGTCGTACTGGTATGTCAAAGACGACACCCTGTTAATACAACCTGGTCCCTACGACACCTACAGGTAATAAAACTTACTTTGAAGCAAGTTTATTATAATAATTTTTATTGCATATAAAACCCTTTTTGGTATAGAAATACATACACAACAAAATGTCCATACATATAGAAAACATATATTAGAAAATTATTAAAATCACATTTTATAACTTATTACGCCATAACAGACTAGTACAGTCACGGCATACAATACTGTACATTGACATACATATACTGACATAAAGTAAACTGAACAAACAATCAAATGTCATATAACAAGTTCAAACATTTTATATTAATTAATTAATTAATTAATGTATCACTTCCTCAGTTCTAATGCCCATCTATAATAGAGACAACAATCCCAATTTCTTCAGGTGTTGACGGGTTTAAAATTGTTGTTAGTTTTTCAATGTTCAAAAAATATAAAATTTGGATGCCAAACTAACCGGTTTTAAAATAAGTTTTCTCTATCCTTTTTGTTAATTTTACAATTTAAAAAGAAATGTTGCTCATCATTCAGAGCATTACATATTTCACATCGTCTCAAATGCATCCTGGGGATTTTTAAATATCTCATAATTTCAATCAATAATTTATTATCACTAATTCTAAATTTGGTTAAGTTTTGACGTACTTTTTTATTTTGGATGTTTTATAACTTATTTCGAATTTATACCTCTAAAAACATCTAAAAGTATGTTGTTTATTTGTTAGTGTACCGACTTTAAATAAAACTTTTGTCTTGTCATGTCTTGTTCGAGTATCCTGCCTGTCTTATCATCGCCACCAAATTCTTCATCTTGTGTTAAAATGAATACCTGTGTAACATTTCCTTGCGATACCAGTTTATGACGTTAGTATAATTATTTTATAGGTATTTTATAACTTGAGGTAAATGTATACATTTACATACCCATGCAGGCTAAAATAAATAGAGTGCAAGTTTGATTGAATACGTAATTAAGTTACCGAAAATCGTATACATTGTTTATTATTCGTTTATCTTTCTATGATAAGCGTATAGTCGTAGTATACGTCATACGGTGCATGTGAAATACGTAAAAGGAATATTTCCTTTTATGGAAAATACCATGAATAAACCAGAAAACTACGTTATATCCAACTGCCTATAAAAATGCCCTCTTCTTTGTGAATTCAGAAGAAAACTTGAACATCTGAAGAACTCGCACGTAAACAAATAATCAACCATGAACATTGGAATTCTTTCAGCCGTAATACTTTGTTTTACTACTGTTTCCGGTCGGATCATTCCAAACGAGGTAAATATTTTATTTTTACTTTATAAGTATATACGTCTATAAATAAAACCAACACATGTAAAAATTAGATTGAAATATTGCCATTTTTTGTTGCTTACTTTAGCGTGATTTGAAATCACTCCATTGAGGCACCTATTCGCGCTGCAATTTGTCAAGCGGTTCAATATTTTAAAACTTAAATCTCCTGTACGAAGTAAATAAGTATGGCGTAGACTGGCAATAATATATGATAAATAATAACATTTATTTCAATATTGATATTTTTTGCTGTGAAAAACTACATATTATCACAAACTAACAAATCTGTATAATGTTTTGTTACAAATATTAATATGTGAACTATTTGATAATTTCAGAATGTACCGTTCGAAGAAAACAACATAGTAGATAGCTTTCCAAGAAATGACATACCAGAAACAAGTAATGGTGGAATTCGAATAAAAATAAATACCAATGGAGGGAGCATGGCGCCTTTTATTATGTTTAGGAGACATCCAGATACCGATTTTAGACTTCGGATACAAAGAAATATGAATTCGGATGAACCATTTAGAATAATTTACAGACGAAATCAGCCTGGAATTTTCGAATCCGAACAACGTTTTACTCAAGACATTGTGCAAACACCAGGACCAAGATTTATAGTAAATTCCAATGATCAGAGCAGAACCGGAAGAATAATTCTTCAATCAGTGATGCCGACAAACATCCGTATTTCTCCTTGACATTCAAATCTATAAATGACGAAATCCATCCATTAAATTATTATTTATGATGTTTTGCAATAACCAATGAAATTGCAAATGTTATGTTTAAAGTGCTAGATTGTTATAATTTGTCGCGCAGGCGTGAGTGTTATTATAATTATTATATTTTATGTGTTATTAATATATAAAGTTTATTTCAATAATGAGTTTAGTTTTTTATATACATTTTCCTTGTGTATTGAGGAATTGAGATTTTGTTTCTTCGTCTCCTTCGTTTGTCCCTTTTTTGACAGTAATACTCTACAATAAGGATCAGAATTTTTTTATTTATTTAGCATTGTTTTTTATGTGGCTTATATTGTTTGTAGATTTTTTTCATGGGGTTTAACTCTTAAACTCTTAAAGTTTTAACTATAACGTGGAGTCTAGTTTGTATTGTAGGAGTAAGCCGGGCGAGCCCACAATTTCTGTAACGGGCGAGCCCACAATTTCTGTAACAGGTAGAAATAAGCTTTAAATTTAGCAAACAAAAGACAGATACAAATTACACTTTAATTATTTATTAATTATAATTAATTATACTTAATTAAATAATAACAATAATAGAGTAAACTGTTAACTTAGGTGTCTTCCAAAGTTCCAATTGGTGTCCAAAGTGAATTGTTCCAAACGCTGTATCCAAAATAAGTTGAATTTCCAAAACAGAAATATTAAGTCCAATATACAGATGAAGTATCCAATATGAATTCCAGCAAGATGTTATTAATTCTTCTATATGAATGAAAGTCCAAAACAAAATCTATCTCCAATAATACGAATGAATGCTCAAACAAGATCAGTCCCAATAACACGAATGAAAGTCAATTCAAAATCGCCCGTATAATCTGCACCCAAGTCCTTTATAAACATCTCCAAAATGAATGTTCTAGAATTTAGAAGGTCACGGAATGTTGTTGTTCTTGAATTTGACTTGTTTATTATTATTGCATAATTAACAGTTCTAGAATATTCTTTTTCTCAGTAAACAAGTAACAATCAATGTAAAAGATTGATATGTAATTATTTTGAACAGTTTTTCTGTAAACAAAAATAAGGTCAAACAAATATTAAATTAACATCCAAGGCCAAACAAACAAGTACTAGTACCTCATACATGTAACATCTCCTCTCTTAAGAACAAAGCTTGATTGCAATGAAAACTTTTTCATAGACAACCATAAAAAATATCAATACATTATACAAACATAAAAATTGTCGTCCAGGAAAAGTTTGAATACAGAGAAAACTTTTTTAAAGATATACATCGACTACTAATGAAACAAAATTATAAATATACATATTTAACAATTGCGCCACAACAGTTGCAAAATTTGTACAAAACTTTTTGTAAAAGCCAATAGTTCCAAGAATTTTCACGAGTTGGGCGAGCGGAAACTAGTTTACTATAATCACAATCATTGCCGCGTTTAACACAAGGTTTGTACACATATACATGACATTTTATGTTTTGTTTTTGCTAACCTGGAGTTTTAACTTCATAATTTACCTCATTAATTTGACTCTCTATATGTAGCCTGTAATGTATGACCACGAACTGGCAAAAATGCAACCACCTTATCGCAAGGCAAAACTCTGTTCCTGGCATTTTTGTCATAGCATATTTTCATTTTTGGATCTACATTTTTCAACTTTGATTGTGCAATTTGCACGGTATACAGTATGTCTTTAAAATTAGGCACACAGTCAAGAAGGTTCAACTAAGTGTGTACATTAAACCATTTTTAAAAATAATTTCACAGGACCGTTTACAATTTGACCAAGCACCAACTCGAACGTACTAAAACCAAGAGATTCCCGAACAGCCTCCCTGGTAGTAAACAGAAGGAAAAACAAACCCTCATCCCAGTATCCCTCAAAATTTAAACAAAATATCCTCATATTTTCCAAGTGCTGATAAAATCTCTCCAAGGCTCCGTGAGATTCTGGTTGGTATACACTTCCTGTACTCTGCCCAACTTCCGGGATATTAATCTGCTTTATGATAAATTGTTCTTTATTATGAGGATATAGGTCTTTATCTAAACTTTCGACATTAGTAAAATTACTTTCAAAATTTGCAATGAACAATAGCATTATCATCTGGCTTTTTGGACATAGCACTGGTAACCACACACCCTCGATACATGTCATTATCATCTTCACTTGATGTCTTATCTCCTGCTGGATTACAAGTTACAATCGGGTCAGCAATTACCTTTTTCCCAACCAAGACAGGTCCAGTAACAAAATCTGATTTCAGATAAATACGATGAAGGGGTACATTTACACAACCTAACTCCAAACCTTTCAAAACAGAGGCACCAGTAGAAGAGCTCTCGGACAAAGGCAAATACCTTCCAACAACAAAGTCTGAAAAGCACCAAGGTCTCGTAAAATATGAATAGGCTGTAGAGTAGAATTATCATCAACAGAAACAAATTCCTCGGAAATAAAGGGCATAAAATCATCCATGTAATCATGAACAGTTGAATTTAAGACCTGACTATCAACAGGACAACTCAGTTCAACAAAATTAATGGTGTTGTACAACCACTTGCTTGTAGCTTTAAAAGTATCTCATTTCGTTTCTTGAGCTTAAAACATTCAGAAATCACGTGTCCAGGTTTTTTACAGTAAGCAGTAACGGATTTTTTCTCAAAAGAGTCTGATTTAGAACTCTGAATAGCTGGATTATGTTGTGGTCTTGGCGGAGTCTTCGATTCATACATCATATTTCAACAGGACTGTCAGTACTTTGATTTTTATATCTACTACTTTGACCAGTTTTAAAGGTTTATTGTGTGTAAGACTATAATTATCAGAAACAATGGCTGCATCTCTTAAATTTTCAATATTTCTTCCATCTAAATAAGCTCTTATTAACACACTGCTTGAACTCGTCTAACAGCATAAGTTCCCATAACCTATTAAAACTTGAATCACCTTTTTTGAAGAACGCCATTTGTCAAAAAGATCTTCTTTTCTCTAGCAAATTCAACATATGTTTGTGACTTATTAAGAACTTATACTTCTAAAAACACCTAAAAGTATGTTGTTTATTTGTTATTGACTTTAAATAAAACTTTTGTCTTGTCATGTCTTGTTCGAGTAACTAACAGCTAGCTCGGTGTCATCATCGCGACCAAATTCTTCATCTTGTGTAAAAATGAATGCCTATGTTACATTTTCTTGAGATACCAGTTTATGATGTTGTGATTATTTTATAGGTATTTTATAACTTGAGGTAAATATATACAGTAATATCTCTAATGCTGACTAGTGTGTAAATATGATTGAATAGGCCATTGTAAAAGATCTATTAACAGATTCCGAAAATCGTATACATTGTTTATTGTAAGTGTCCGTCATTTATTTATTGACTACATGTACACGTATTATACGTCATGAGGTGCATGTGTAGTTTTACGTAAAAAGAATATTTCCTTTTATGGAAAATACCATGAATGAACCAGAAAACTACGTCATATCCAACTGCCTATAAAAATGCGCTCTTGTTTGTGAATTCAGTATAAAACTTAAACAAGTAATCAGCCATGAACACTGGAATTCTTTCAGCCATTTTACTGTGTTTTACTACTGTTTCCGGTCGGATCATTCCAAACGAGGTAAACATTTTATTTTTACTTTATAAGTATATACGTCTATAAATAAAACAAACACTGTAAAAATCAGATTGAAATATTGCCATTTTTTTTGCTTACTTTAGCGTGATTTGAAATCATTCCATTGAGGCACCTATTCGCGCTGCAAATTGTCACGCGGGTCAATATTTTAAAACTTAAATCTCCTGTACGAAGTAGAATACTATGGCGTAGACTAACAATAATATATGATAAATAGTAACATTTTTTTCAATATTGATATTTTTTGCTTTTAAAAACTACAGATTATCAATAAATCACAAATCTGTATAATGTTTTGTTACAAATATTAATATGTGAACTATTTGATTAATTTCAGAATGTACCGTTTGAAGAAAACAACATGGAAGATAGCTTTCCAAGAAATGACGTACCAGAAACAAGTGATGGTGGAATTCGAATAAAAATAAATACCAATGGAGGGAGCATGGCGCCTTTTATTATGTTTAGGAGACATCTAGATACCGATTTTAGACTTCGGATACAAAGAAATATGAATTCGGATGAACCATTTAGAATAATTTACAGACGGAATCAGCCTGGAATTTTCGAATCCGAAAAGCGTTTAACTCAAGACATTGTGCAAACACCAGGACCAAGATTTATAGTTAATTCCAATGATCAGAGCAGAACCGGAAGAATAATTCTTCAATCAGTGATTCCGACAAACATCCGTATTTCTCATTGACATTCAAAGCTATAAAGGACGAAATCCATCCATTAAATAATTATTTATGTAAATGTTTTGCAATAACTAATCAAATTGCAAAGGTTATGTTTAAAGTGCTAGATTGTTATAATTTGTCGCACAGGCGTGAGTGTTATTATAATTCTTATATTTTATGTTTTATTTATATATTTAAAGTTTATTTAAATAATGAGTTTAGTTGTTTTTATATTTAATGACACGCATTTTCCTTATCTAGGGAGGAATTAATGTCATCTTCGTTGATAGTGCTCTACAATAAGGATCAGAGTTCCGTTTATTTGTTTATTTGGCTTTGTTTGTTTGTTGTATTTTTTCATTTGGTTTAACTCTACATTTAACGAAGTTTCAACTATAACGTGGAGTCTGGTTTGTATTGTAGGAGTAAGCCGGAGTATCCGATAAACATACATGGGCCGACACAGGACCCTTGTCAGTTATGATCGAACACACACTGAATCAGTGACATATAGGATGTTACATTTACCCGGACCAATGTAAGATTCTATTTCCTTAATTTAAAAAAGTAGTAAATTGCGAATCAAATACAAATTCTCCAAACCCCCATTTTATGGTTATGACTGATTAGTACCGTGTATAATGGTATTTCTTTCTTGGCCGAGAATTGTTTAAAAACAGCTCAAAGTAATAAATTTATTCTTCCGTCAATGGCCGATTTCTGATACAGATGACCCAGCACAGATGAGCTCACGCGCCTCAATTTTTGTTGGCTATTTGAACCAATCATAACGAAGCCGGAAACAGTAACGTTGCCAAGGAACAAAAAGTAGTCCGTGAGCTGTTTGTTTACAATAGAAACGCGATAGATTTTATGTTCGCGTTCACATATATTGTTAATTTTATGCTATGAACATTATTTTAAGATGAAAATAAAGTAGAAATAAACAGCACTGTAAGGATAAGGTTTAATTTAAAACAATTAAATGTTTAAAATTGAAAATTCACATATCGTCTGCCCAATTTCGTACGAAGTCACAGTCAAAGAGGAAAAATGGCTTCCCAGTCGTCCCAGTTGGCAATTGGGACTATTGTAAACAAAAATTGCGACTGATTAAAGATAATTAATTTTGAAAAACTATACCAGGGGTTTGCGGTGCATTATATTGTACAGTCTCTAAACACTGGGAGTGTTATGAAGGTTTTCAAGCATGGTGGTGGTGAAGTCATGAAAACTATGTCCATGAGAATGAGATTTTCTGCAGCCTTCACAGTCCGATGAAGAACTAAGCTGCATAGATGACACAGGTGACCATGATAGATTTTATCTTATTTTATTACCAATATTACAGCATAAGAAAAGTGTCCAAACATACATTGTATATACGTTTAACCAAAATCACACCCATGGTCCCAGTGAGGGTTCGAACCTCAATCTCCTGATTGTACTAATCAGGTGTAATATCCAATTATACTACTGGAACTGCTTAGATGTTTGTAAATTCACATACATGCAACTATAAATAATAAAAAGTCAAAGAAAACAACCCCTAACCATATCACATCCCCAAAATATTCAACCCTTAACACAAGTTCTAACTATAATACACATTCACAATTTTTCCAAACAAAAATGTATTGCAATACCAAATTTATTTAGGCATAAAACAAAAAAACCCTTTTTTTATTCATTACATTTGCTCTATTGAACTTTTCACTGAATAAACATAGAATTAAAGCAAAGCAAAAGCATGAAAAACAAAAGCAACAGATAGCACATACTAAAATATAGTAGTTACTATAGTAACTATGTAAAAGAGACATGAGCATGCAATTAAAGATTCATCACATACATGTATCAGAATAAAAATATACAAAGCAAGATAAGCACAAATTAAGATAGTCCGAGAATCCTATGCCATCCAATGCTTTTCATTACTGATAGGAGAAATATATTTAGAAACGGTTTATGTACAGAGGAACCAAACACAGTATTGTATAGCTTTTGGGAGATTGAAAGCGATCCAACATCCCATACTCTCATCAGTCAAAAAGACATTGGACGGAAGAGGATTTTCAACAAATACTAAGACAGTAAAACAAGGCAGACAGCACAATCTAAAATGAAAGCACATAAAAGTACAAGCCTCATTTTTCTTTAGTGGCCCCATATCATAATAAGATAATGAATTTTATTCATCTGAGGAAATTTTGAAAGCAAAACTAGTTGATCTGAAAAAGAAATGAAAAGGAAATGGTCCTAAAACAACAGATCCCATAGATGATGAAGAAATCAAAATATTGTATGAAAAAAATCAACCAGGAAATACTTCGCCCAACACCATCATCACCACCTTATGGTGGCATTTCACTACACATTTTGGCATGCGTGGAAATACTGAACATTATAACTTATGTTGGGGTGATGTTGCATTAAAAACTGACAAACAAAAAAGAATATTTGGAATTAGTCAGAGAACGACAAAGACACATACAGGGGCAGACATAAAAAACACAAAAACACTTAATCCCAAAATATTTGAAACACAGGATGACAGATGCCCTGTCGCTTTGTACAAACTTTATAAAAACCTAAGACCAGTAGATATGTGCAAAGACACAGACAAATTCTACATTCAGACAAATTCACAATATCAAACTAGTGGAATTTAAAAAAACAACCTATAGGTTTGAATAAACTCATTTCACTAATGACTAAAATGATCACAGCAGCAGGTATTAAAACAGACAAAAGGCTAACAAACATCTACTGACCAAGTTAGCTGATAGTAATATACCACATAGACAAATAGTACAAATTTCAGGACACAAAAACATAGGCTCTATAAATTCTTATGCACAAATGTCAAGGAAGCGTCAGAATGAGAGCAAGGCGCTTAAAACTACTTAACCTGATTTCAACATATCTGCCACCACAACCTTAACTGCAACTCCATATACTGGACATTACCCATAGAACTTTTTCAACAACTGCACTATAAATGGATCAATAACAATAAATTTTCCAAATGTATCATCTTCAAGCCAGTAATCAGCAACCACCTGCACCCCAGATCAGTATACAGAGACCAGAAGAAGTAAAAATGTCTCAACGTTTTTAAATTTCGTTTAAAACACTACTTACCAATATATTTCGGTATATATCTCTGAAATTTAGTTCATCAAAAGACGTTATCAATTATACCGCTTCTTTCTTCGTAACCTAATCTCTACCGCCGGTAATTCCTACGCTTAAATAGTTCACAAACCATGTACGATTAAGCATCAAATCAAACAATAAATGGTACAAAAAATAACTACAAAAATCCAGTTATAAGTATAGATCAGTTTATTTTAATAGTTTTTATTTTAATATCCAAGAACACAATATGAAGTGGTGTGTATTTCATAGTGCGCAAGAATATTGAACTGAAGAATTTATGGAAATTACCTATTTATCAATGGCGGGTCTATATGAGTACCCAGCTTGAAAATTGTTGGTTTACGGAAGAAATAGGTACTTTCATACGTATCTTCTGCGCTCAACTCGAGAAAAGACATAAAAATTTCTATCACTCGTGGAAGATCCTCCGATCTTTCACAGAGACGTATGTAAGAACTTATTAAACTGTAAAACAACTGCCAATACATATTTAATGCAGATTATCGTTTTTTGATAAATACTGTTGCAGAAATGACTATTTTCTATTCTATGTGAAATGTGCTAATCAAAATGTGATAAATGGAAGTTGTTTTGTTGTTGACGCAATTATTTCTGTTAATTATGTAATGACGTAATTAGTTCTGTTAATGATGTAGTTATTTCTGTTAATGACGTAATTATTTATGTAAATGACGTTATTAGTTATGTTAATGACGTAATTATTTCTGTTATGACGTTATTATTTCTGTTAATGACGTTATTATTTCTGTTAAATGACGTGATTATTTCTGTTATGACGTAATTATTTCTGTTAATGACGTTATTATTTCTGTTAATGACTTTATTTTTTCTGTTAATGACGTTATTGTTTATGTTAATAACATTATTTTATCTGTTAATGACGTTATTATTTTAAATCAATCAAAAGATGAAACTCGTACTCGTAAGTGAGTTGCTTAAAATGTACAAATACGTTGTTCTAAGAACGGAGGATCCATATACTACCACTAATGTCAATTTGTTTAGGTCAGAGCTTCAATACTGTTACTTGTTTTATCAGGCACATTTTGGATCACCAGGATCCAGGTTTTAGTGACTGGATGTTTGTGAGTTTTATCTTCCTTGTTAGCATTTTGAATGTGAACTGGTACACGAGAGCGATATACTGATTGCTTATCATGATATCATGTGATGCTCCGTTGTTGTTCATACTTTTAGTTGGCGACATTTGACTGACAAGTACCTGTTTTCATTTTTTTTACCCTTGTTTCCTACGATACCACATTTTTGAGAGTTAGAACGAAGACTCCAACAAGTTAAGGATACATCTATTGATGTTTTTATAAAGTGTTGACCATATAAGTTTATATGAAACAACTATGAATATCAGACAATTTAAAATACTGTTTTGGTTCATGGAATTTATCTGTATTGTCCAATAAAATCTATGAGATTTTTCGCACAAAAAATAAAGCCTTCTCTGTCAAAATCATTTACACTTAAATGTTCAGACATTCCCCAAAAAGCAAAACCTTTTCTCATCAAGAATAAATTAGTCAATGATACCTGTATTTTAAGGCTTCATTAAAGCTTACTGATGATATGACAGTTATTTCAACAAGTTAACCCAGACGTAACGTAGGAAACCTAATATTAACAATCAACATGCAGTAAGACATCTTTCCACAATTAGGATAGCATATTTCAAAATTGGTTTGAATCTTTTTTTATATAGTCTAAAGATTTATATATGGAAATTCTAACTGGAAATTTAGTAGATGAACTCTCCCAATAACAAGACAATGTACATATTTTACAAAGCATGCCCCTCAAATTTGATATATGGTTGTTATTGCAATGATATATATACAACTATATCTGCAGGTAAGATATTATAATTTTAATAAAACAAAAAAGATAACCGTGAACACAATAATCTATTACAATAAAGTAACATGAGTAACGTAGGAAACACCAAAGAACGAACTGACAAGTCAACATATTCCGATCAATCATTTTTTGTTTGATAGCATCCAGATCACTGTGTGTTATCGGCATACAACGCGCGTGTGCTCCGAATGGCTTTGGTGTTTCTATTTGACATAATATGTTTGCGGTTTCGACCCATAATTCGTCCGGTTGTTTCGGAGATCTAAATTTTGTCTATGTGCGATTGTATTTTCACTTCAGAATCGTTTTGGTTTTTTTTTCGAAAATATTGTTTATAGAAAGTGGGGATGCTTTGTCTTTTAAACTTACAAAAACTTTAAAGTGTATTTGAACATAAAATGCAGATAGTTTTCATTTAGACTGATCGGAATTACGTCTTATAAATGCGTTCCTACGTTACCTTATCGTGTATGTTAATATTGTGAAGACCTTGTTAATCGACAAAAAATTGTTTTTCAAGTTTGTTGGAACATTTGTTAACGAAGAGCTCTCATTGTCAAACAAAATTGTTTGAGGGAGATATATAAACTGTACACTTTCGTAAATTGAGATTTAAAATGTGCCAAAAAAGACATGCATAAAGCAATATTTTACAAAGTGACGAGCTACAACCAACCACTGATGGGCAAATAAACTTATTGTGCAAAGAGACACAAGAAAGGACGAATATAAATATGTTACTTTTGAAAAGCGTTTTTTTTTTCATACTACAGTTCTAGTATAAGGAGCAGTTATCTCCCCAATGGTGAAAATGAATTCATTTTAAGGAATATTTATGACTATTTTGGTACATTTTTGAACAAAAGTTTACATTTCCTGCCTATAAAACAAAAAAATAAAATTCTGCTTAACTGTAAGCTCTTTTTTCTTCATAAAAACAATATATAGTTGCATCGTCTGCATGCCTTCGAGGTAGGTGAACAGGGAAAGATATGCTGTTGAAATTTATCCGATTAGGATTTTTTCGGTAAAAAATAAAAACTGGTAACGAAGGAAACCAAAACGTAGGAAACAAGTAGATAGATTTAAAAAAAAATATGTTGTGTTTAATGATAGATTGAGATGAATGAAATTATTTTTTAATCATAGATTGCGTAAATAAAATAGAAGTCAGGAGTTGGGGTTAGTACAAAAACATGTATTGAAACATTTTTATTTTGGAAACAACAAAATCCCAGTTTCACACTGTTTTTTCTATAACTTCGAAAATGACCAATATAAATGATTGTTTCCTAACAATATGTTGTATGAGGAATATAAAACAAGTCGAACCATCCCATATTAGATTCTTAGATACGGAAAAGTTTGTAACGTAGGAAACGTGCGAATCGGCGACATTAGTAAAAATTCAAAATTAAAAGTAAAGATGAAATTAAGTATAGGTTGGTTCTAAAATTAATTTAACAAGATATGTAAAAACAATTTCAGTTGTTATTGTGTTGACTAATTTGTGTTCTACCGGAAAACTAATAGTCCATATATTGCACTTTTGCATGGCGACATGCTTTTTTAGCACTTTTAGGCCTCTTTGGGTGAAACTCAAATTATCGATCTTGACACGGTTTTTTCCCTAGAGTTTTATCAGAATGCACGCATTTGATAATATGAGTGACCATGAAGTCCCCTGACAGTATCAATCTGAAAAAAAGCTGGCGACACAACTTTTTCAGTAATGGCAAACTTAATTGAGCATTAACATTCACTTGCAGACGACCTGAAACTTGTCGTTTGTAATAAACCATGTCATTTCCCTATAAAACCGTGTTGTTCCGTAGCATTTTGTCACACTCATGTCGCTAAATGCTACTGTATATTCGAACCTGAAGTCCGTTTACTGTATTGAGAATATTTAATCAGGATCTCAGACTGTTTTTAAAAACTGACAATGATTTGATATTCATATATATGTTTTCATGGTGCGATTTTAGAATTTTAACAGCATGTTGCTATTGCCCAGTGCACACTTAATCTGTGCTATTAGGTTTTATGCCATTAACCCTGCTTTATTTGTGACTAAAATATTAATGTATGTCAGTGTGTTCATATATATTTTATTGTTTTTTTTGTCTTATTGTTGTATTATCATGTCATATAAATATGTACATGAATATGTGTTTTAGAATTGTTTATGTTTTGTGTACTTATTCTTTAGCTCTAGAGCTTGTGTTTTTTGTTGTATATTGTGCCGCGAATGAAAATAAAGCTTTTGTATTCGTATTTGCTTTATCACAAAATGACTCTTTATTGCTTATCTATAATACAATTCATTCTTTTTATTTTGTATTAAAAATACTATATCCTTATATTTATTAATTTTAAGTACATTTACAGTAGATTTATACAGAGTGATCACATATTCTATAAGTTCATTGTTTATTTGAATAAACGCCAACTGGTTGTCAATAGGCCTGTAAGGCAATAAACTATCAATTTCGTTGTATTTCTATACACTTAGTTTAGACAGGCCACTTCAACAGTGAACATAGACAATAAATATCAAGAAACTAACGTATTCACGACTTGGTGCAGTGAATTACAGACACCAACTCATCCCCGTTAACTCTAAAACCTTTGTCCCTCAAATACTGAGCTCTGTTTTCTAATCCCCAGCTTATTCCATTACCAACAGCAGGAGGAGCCGAAAGGCTACAAGGGAGGCAAACGTAACAGCTAACGGCTAATGTAGCAGCCGCCATTTTGTTTCCGACATTTAGTTTCGGATCCGAATGAACAACTGGATCCAAAGCTGTAAACACTCCGTCGCCTTTCAATACTCTTAACACTTCCTTAACGCACGGGTCGGGATTCGGCAAATCGTGTAAAACAGTTAACATGGTAACCCAATCGAACATCGCTGTCCATTCTTTTTTGAGGTCTTCCCCACTCATGACAAGAAATTCAACGTTGGTCAGTTTCTCTCTATCCTTGTTTTCATTTGCGGTCTTTATGGCTGAATCTTCAATGTCTATACCCACAACATGAGCGTCAGGAAAATGTTTTGCTATATTTAGTGTAATTCGACCAGTCCCACACCCTATGTCCAATATAGATCTGATCCTATCTGAAAAATGAATTTCCATGTGTTAACATCACATTGTACGACAATAAAATCAATTTAAGTTCGATAGTGAAATTTTACAGCCCCAAGAATATAATACCATTGTTATTAAATCATCAAAAGTCAAAGTGGGGTGTACAAGTTACTAACTGACAAGAACTTACCAAAAGCCTCCATTGAACTTAAGATTTCAGTTTACCAAATATAAGAAAAGCCACAATCATTAAATATCTTTTTTAAAAATATGATCTAGATAATCTTCCTATTTTGATATTTCATGCAAATGACGACAAGAATTACAACTTGCCCCCATTCCACGTTTCAAACGACAGGGCAGTAGCGCACCAGGGGATCCATGTCAGCTTTTGTTTGCTGTACTGTTCTTACCTTTGTTTAGTATTTTATGTGGAACTAAATTTTCGTCTAACCACTTTCCGTCACAATTCTTCCTGTCTTCGTCCGTAAATTTGAAAACATCAGCCAGAAGCGAAAAATCATATCCTATTTGCGATAGAAAAGAAGCGTCAATAATACAAACACAGATTTTTTTTTAATTTGTTAAACTGCACGCGTCTTGCGTTTGCTGAATAATTAAGATTATTATAAGATTATTGTCTTGTGGTGAATAAAACAAACTAATTTGATCTTTCAAAGACAGGTATAATCTTACCAAGCTAAACAGATTCAAAGCTACCACCATACCCTTCCTCACAAAAGGAAGAAAGGTAGGAAATACCAAAAAACGTCCTCTAATTAATTATTTGCAGAATTGCATGGAATTTATATATCACCTATTCAAAAGTTAAAATATCAGCTAACTGTGGCGGGGTATGGCGAGACTTTACCTGCAACAGTAATGTCCTTTGACCGGAAGCACTGTTCAAGACTAATGGTCATTGGTGCGACCGCTGGAAGCATGGTTGCAAACAGTCTCTTACTGGTCTTATGTTTACAAACCTCCGGAATATAATACTTGTTCTCGTCCGTTACAAACACGATTTTAGCTGCCACCATGGAAAAGAGCCATTCCCGAACATACCTTCAATTGCGAAATATAATCATGTATTGCTTGTAGCAATACGCCGTTTTCAAGATGGGTAGTTATATGTATCCTATGGCGTGATTTAATTTAGGGCACTTTCCTCAACGCACTGCCTTTTTACATCGTGTGAACGGCATTAAACAGAATAAACCTTGACCCCTTCCATAAATGTATTTTTCCGACGCACACGTTATATTTTGGAATTAGACATTTGAACTAAAAGACGCTTACCCATGGTAACATACTATAATTGAAGACAAACTTGCATTCTGATTGGACAAAAATAGTAAAACATTCCGAGTTCGAACAATCTACTATAGTGTGAAAAGTATCCCTATTTGCATTTCTCAATTATTATTCCAACACACTGGTGTTTTAAAACAATCGGAAGTCGTAATTCAACTTTAGAAAATGATTTTTATGGCCAAAGAATGTCATTTAGAACTGAAAACAATAATCAAATGATAAAACCATATGTCGTGTTATTTTTGCGCATTTTGTCTGGGGTAGATTTAGTATTTGCTTTTCTTGACCATCTTATCTGTAAACAATGACTTACATGAGACATACTGTATTGTTTACTATGTATTGTTTACTATACACACATATGACTGATGGTTCCGTTGCAATTATTTATCTCCCCCCCCCCCCTCACATATTTTATGGAATAGCAAACACATTACAGATTTCAATTCACATTTAATAAGCATTGAATTCAGATTTTGTGTTCATGTTAATACAATTCTACTTAAAATATTTTACTTTGAAGTTCCCATTTTAAAATATAGTCAAATTAATAAAATAGCAAGCTGTAATGAATATTACTTGATGCATGTAAGTACATATTTGCTTATGAAATTTCTTTAAAAAATAGGCGGTGTTTTGAAGTTTTAAAATGTTAACTAACTTGTTTTCGAGTTAATATATATGCTACATGGAACGAAAAAACATAGAAAGGTCTGTAATTTTTTATATACCATTGTGGTCCTTCATTGGGGATATTTTTGTGGTAGTGTTGAATTTGGATATTTTTATTTTTGATATTATAAATATATATTATATTGTTCTGTATTTATATTTTAGGGTCATTTATGTTATATTTATGAATTTTGGACATAAGCTAGCAGATATATTAAATACTGAACCCAATCCTGAGGTGTTAGTTGTTAATAAAGGCAAATTAGCTACCGGTTACATAATGGCGCCCAACGTGGGGTATTTATGACTGTTTACTATTGTTCATCGATTCAACTGTGAATTCTAATTGTGAGGATCTTCATTAACTTTGAAACAGCTGTTTGCGATTTCCGTTATTCTCGTTTGGATTACTTATTCGGAATACAAGATTTACAGAAGATCAGCTCATAGTAGGTACTTTATATATATACATATATGTTTATCTGTGTTTTGTTTTATCGTTGAAATGTGTAATTGTTTGATGTCATAATTGATTAAAGAAAAAAGAACTAGAAAAAAACTCGTACTTAACAAACATTAATTAATTTTGTAAAACTTGTAAACCAGTACTGTGCGAATAGATATAGAGTTATATTATTTGAATTAGGGAATAATAATATTCCAACATTTTTTAAATATGTAATTGATATTTTTATAGACTTGTATAAAAGTTGACAACTGAGACTACAATTAAAGGGTATTGTGTAAAAGAGATTCCATACAAGCCAATACCATGTATGCTTCAATCAACATTACTTTCATCAACAGCTCAGATACAGGACTTGGATATTACTCCAACATTACATCATTACAGATATAACAACAACAACTTGATAACCATCAAGATCTCCAATGTTACAACTAGCACTATAGCAATTCCACCTAGAGCTATAATTTGTGAACTTCAACCAGTATCCATTGAAGAGACACCAAATGACAGTAACGATGAGGTTGATACACTAATTACTGATAGTCAAAGAAATACAGAAGAGTAACATAACTGGTTCCCAGATATAACCTCTGCCACACGTCATCCTCCATTTACTGCGGGACTACATTTGTCGTCTGCTCGTGACGTTGGTAAACAAAGAACGATGTTTGTAAAATAATTCACGAGATTTTATTTATTTTTATATAGTTTTTTAAAACACTTTTGATACATTTTTACATTGAAATTACTGCGTTGGTACGCGAAGCTTATCCGCCATGAGAGATATCTCTCATAATGTCAACCAGTGGTATGGCAGAGGTGATTGTGGTTGACGTAGGATACCCAGAATCCTTTGCGTAGAGATTGACTTAACTGAAGAAGAATTTCAGCAAGGAAAAGACATTATAAATTCTTACAAAGATATCTTTTCAAAAGGAGACAGTGACATAGGCCATACAGATAGAGTTCAGTATAGGATAGATCTCATAGATGATAAGCCTTTTAAGCAACCATACCGTCGCATACCACCAGCAATGTATGATGAAGCGCGTTCTCATCTTAGACAGTTGCTGAATAACAACATCATCAGACCATCTCATTCACCATATGCCTCAAATGTAGTACTTGTGAAGAAGAAAGATGAATCATTGAGATTATGTGTGGATTATCGTCAACTTAACACCAAGACAAAGAAGGATAGCTACGCTTTACCTAAGATTGAAGAACTACTTGACTGTTTAGCTGGGAGTAAATTCTTTTCCGTAGTGGACATGAAATCTGGATATTATCAACTAGAAATCAAAGAAAAACATAAAGAAAGAAGCTACCGGTTACATTTTAATACTTTAATTGTTAGCTCTATGATTTAAACCCATTAATGCCTATCTTCTTTCTTTGCGTCCGTCGTCATTTGCGTGCACACAGGAGATGTAGATCTAATTGCAAAGTCTGTTTTTGATAATAATCTTCAGAATCTTCTTATGTCGAGTCAGAATTTAGTAATGTTGTACCTACCAGCAAAGGACAGGAAAACGATGACAGAACCGTCATTGAAACAACACCTGGTCCAGCTGTTACGGATAATACCCTATTGTTTAATTACATGTTTAAAAAGTCCATGATTAATACATCAATGCAGCAACCTTCTTGCCTTATTTTGATTGGATACAGTTTGCAGCAAGTAAATTATTTATCTCCCCCTCACACATTAATGAGAGAAAACGTTACTGTTTCTTGTCTCTTTCTTTTTTTTGATAATTTTTTTCTTTTTTTTTCTTATTGTTGTTCGTTCGGTTTCCGTTCTACTTTACATACACCTCTAAGAGTTAAATACGTCGACTATCTTTTTTATAAATAGATCTTGTTAGTGTTTTGCAACCCAGCACAACACAGCACAGGTTAGTTTGGCATCGTCTTTCTTATGCCGTCCAATTTCGTAACAAATGTCGCCGTTTTAGACTGAAAGTGCCCTAAATTTTTTATGGCATCACGTGATCAGGATTACAATTTCCACCTACTTATTGAAAACGACGTATTGACATTAATTAGTGTTGTATAAGCGCGACACCATTTAGTTAATTATAAAATGTTGATAATTCTAATATGACGTGCTTTAAAGGCTTTGAGACCACAACTGTGGTAAAAAATGATTTATCTATGAGCAAGGGCGTGTTTTAAATGGCTGTTCCAATTGCAAAACTGGAACTCCCACCGGAAAGCTATTGCATATGACGTATAAATCTTATAAATAGCGACACGCGCTATAATTATCCGTTCCAATATATTGTGTGTTACATTGACGGAACAGCCAGTTTCAGGCGAAAATGATGTTTTCTATAGGTACGCAAATATATTTAAATGTACTCTAATTGTCTTATTAGAATAGAAATATTTCACAGAGGCTGTGATTTATCATTGTTTTACCACGGGATGACCATTTATGTCGTTATTTTATAATACGACATAAATGGTCACCCCATGGTAAAACAATGATAAACCCCAGCCTCCGTGAATCATTTCTTAAATATTTCTATGAATAGTTTAAGTTCCCTGTAGGACTGCCTCCTGCGCATGTTATTAGTTACAGTCTGACAATGTTAGGCTCGATCAGTCTGTAACTGTATGCTCAACTACTTGAATGGAAAATAAAATTCGTGATTAAAGTAGGTTATGTATTGAGAATACAACTGAAAACATATTTATACTTGCCTCCTCCCACCTTTTCTAAAATGTGTCTAGGTGGGTGGCCTAGTGGTTAAGGTAGTTAGTTATCTACTATTGATCCCATTTTGTGTCAACTTTGAGGTTTTGGGTTCGCGAATTACTGCAGGCTGTATTATACGCAAACCTGAACTGACCATGAGTGCCAGTTTCGTCGGGAACTACGGCGTCATACCTAAACTGGACTTTATGATAAAGCTGAAAAGTTGCTAAAGTTGGCTTTAAACCGAATTCAAACAAACAAATCCCCCCCGGTAATTCCAACTCTTTTTTTCTTCTATTGAAGATTTATTCTGCAACACGAGACAATGAAGCATTCCTCGCAAAATAAAAATGCAAATATAGTGCATAGAGAACAACATACCGTTCTTGCAGTCCTGCGCAGTCGGCGATTACTTGCGAACTCTCAGGTTTGTCTAGTCTAATCAATGCTTCAAACAGACCGACCTTTTGTCCAAGAGCGATACCAAGTGCCACCAAACCATCGTTAACTATAGTATTAAATCTATTTTCATACACATCGGGATTCTTATCATCAGGTAAGATGCCTAAAATGAAAATAGAATTATCTCCCTTGTATTATAACAGACAATAAGGTCAAAATGTAGTAGAAATGTTTACTGAAACGGAAAGTATATTTATTTCTACTTATTTGTAGACGTTTATATAATTCATGAGTAAAACTAACAAGCCAAAATAACAACTAGCTGGGGGACAGTGATATCAATAAAGAAAAACAGAAAATACAAACCTTCTGCATGCTCTGGATTGATATGTCGGTCCATTATCAATATTCACTCATGCGCACGAAATAGGTGAGCTGTGTCATTGATATACTAACAGATATACTAAAGAGATAAAAAATTGTCATAGCGTACCACGGTCCCATTTACAGTTAAACCATAATTTACGAGATTCCCTCCTCCCCCCACCCCCACCCCAACTAGTGCCACCCATGGTAATAGTCTTACTTGCCATTGGCATACAGTATATATTCAGGTTACCAGTTATTATGGCTATCACTATATAGTTATTAGTCTCGATCACCCAGACGCATATATAATAGCGTCTGGGATCACCTTATTTTAATTTCGCTACCAATAGGTGGAGACAAACACTGATTCTATTTTTGGAGCCCTATTTTTAAACCATGAAAACCATGCAAACATATATATACTTATAATATGACGTCACAGTAAGATTCACTCTTGATTATGCATAACAATAATATTTGTTTAATTAATTGATAAAGTAATATTTTATAAAAATATTCAAATTTAAACTTTGGTACAATTTGTTGTACACTTCTTGATATGAACGGAAGTAATTTTTTAGATATAAAAATATCATCCAATCAAAAATTACGCCCAGTTTTGGGCGTAATGGTAACGAGTTTAATATAGGGCTGAATCCAGACGCACAAATGTAATTAAGCGTCTGGATGATCGAGACTATATAGTTATATATACATAGGCGTAGCAGCCGGTGCGGCAGGCATGGCTTCCGCCGTACCAATAACTTTTGCAGATACGGCATGCAGTACCAATAATTTTCAGAAATAAAAAAAAATGTTAACATTTTTCAATTTTTATTGGTGTCTTTTGACTATCATCTCATCTCAAATACATAGGCGTAACAAACGGTACGGCAGGTACGACTTCCGCCGTACCAATATCAAATGCAGCTGCGGCGGAAACCGTACCGATATCAAATGCGATGCTACGCCTCTGATGAAACTTACGGTAATTTGAACCTGTGAGTAGCCGCAAAGACAACAGAACTAATGTGTAATAAATACATCGCATGTAATTCATGTATTCTCATTTATAATAGAATATTAAAAATGATTTGATCACAATGGTAAGGTTATTCATCGGGAGTATAGGGGGAAGGGGTTTGGGAGCAGACATTTTGGAAAAAAAAATGCATAGATTGGATTTAGTCGCTTAAATAGAAGTACCACCATACGAACATTTCGTCGTCCATTAAATCAATCTAAATATAGTAAGTTACAATGTTTACCTACACACTATGTCAGTGATTCTTTCTTTTTTTAATAATAAACGTAACATTGAACTTTGCACTGTAATCGATAAGACCAGGAACAAATAACAGGTAAATACATTTCATAATAATACTCTATTCTGAAATATACATGTAAGCTTTGATCGAAAGTTTTACCTAAAGAATTACTTTAGGTGATCATAAACATAAAGGAGTATAGAAGTAGATTCGAAATTACTGGGTTTTTTTTGGTTTCGTGAGGCTCGCAATAAAGGATACTCGAAGATACGAGATCAAAATATTTAAAGCTTTTAGAATTACCCTGAAATTACACAAAGTTTTTGATAAAAATATGTTTATTTAAAAATGATTATGCACCCTTTTGAAATGTGGGGAATGTATAGTGATGCACATGTCAGTCCATTGTATTCTGGAGAACGAATCTCTTTTCCTGAAGTACTCGTACCTACTGCATGGAATTCAGCCTTCACAAATTCTTTGTCACATAGTGACCTCGTTGCCATGATATTTTACATTTTGATATGAATATATATTATAGCTCACATGAACCTTGCATTATGATTGATTACATTTACAGCCGTATACATAAAGCATATTTTTATAACGTATGGGGTCCATAGGAAAGCAAATCATCATGGCCGCCTTCGTTCTACTTCGAGGGAAAACTAACAAAGTGCAACAATTTGTAACCCGAACATGTTTTAAACGACGTAAATAAAATGATATCTAATATATTTGTTTAAATAACTGAAGGGGGAGGGGGGGGGGTAAATTAAGAAACAAAACTACTCAAAATATCAGCGGTAGAAGGCAGGAGAAGGGGATGGGGGTCTGGCTCAATAATGTCAGCCAGAAGTCACAAATCCTGTATAATTTTGTTGTGTCCATCTATCAAAATGTGTCAATGTACAAAACAATAAACGAGAAACGTGATCTCAAGCGAAATAAAAGTAAAACATTTACCTGCACAAACTGCATCATCATTCTTCAGTCAAAACATCGTCAAAATCCGTTGATATTCATTTTGATTTTCATCGTCCAAAATCCACTGATATTTATTTTAATGGCATCAAAGTGGCATTACCGTCAATTACTAGTTTTCTTAATTTAATTCACTTATCAACGTCCACATCCACACATCAATTAAAACTAATATAAGCTCCAGTTTTCCACCGATATTGAATTTAGTGCTTCGCAAACTTTTACCTAGCTACTTACGTCCCAGTTTAGGGACCGGTCAGTATTGATTGGGGGTTGGGACCGGTCAGTATTAATTGGGGGTTGGGACCGGTGCATTTCAAATTTTCAGGTTTAAAAAAGGTAATGTCCAATTGCAATCTCCTTAGAATAAAAAAAATTGGTGTCCTAAATCAGGTGTGTTAAAAAAAGTTGGTGTTCTATCTAGTGAATAATTTTATGGTTACAATTCAGTATATGTTAAACCAATTGTGCGATTACAGTGTAGTCTTGAATTAAAGGGATGCAGGACACCCTCCGCCATTTTTTCTGAAGATTTCAAAATATATGGAACATTTATGGTGAATTTAATAATAATTTCTTTCATTATAAATTTCTTAATTTGAATAAAATTTAAAATAATAATGAAAGTCATGTACCTATAGTATTATTTCAATTTATTCATGGTTGAAATAAAAAAGTTTACGTTTAAATAAGTTTGGTATTGTCAAAAATAATGAAAATGAAATTTTTAACAAGGGAGGTAATTTTGACAAAAAAAAATACCATTTTTTGGCACTTTTTGACTAGTTTTTACCCAACTGACAAAAATGTAACTCTTAGACCACTATTTGTCTTCCCATCACTAAAATGTTTACCTATTGCTTGACATTATATATAAAATTCAGAAAATTTCACTACACAGAATTTTTGTTATCTTTTATTTTAGTGCTTTTTTTATTCTCTTCTCTGTATAATCTATATGAAAATTTAAAATTTCAGTGCTCAACAACTCAAAAATAAGCTCTGAAACCCCTATTATGATAACTTGTATAAAAATTAACTATTTGACGAATTTAAAGAAAATTCTTTGACCAATTATTTTCAGTGAAAGTTTACTGCATCCCCTTAAAACTTAAGAAAATTTTTTTTTTCATTGATGATATTGTTATGAAAAAAAGCTGGCTGTCCTATCAGTGCTGAAAATAACAAAACCTTGAATCTCATGCATATGCCGGAATTAAAAAAACTATGTGTCCTATTAAAGTTTGCACCGGTCCTACCACCCCAATAAATATTGACCGGTCCCCTTAGGATACAATTAGGTTATTTATTAATCAGAAGACGATTTACATCTAAAAGAGATAAATTTTCGATGTTATTTAATACAATGTATATAAAAATGTTTTATTATTTATATTAATTGGATGTTCAACAAAAATATAGTTTGTTTTTATATAATATTTGGTTTATAATTATCCCGAATGGACTTCGATCGTCGAAGCCTAATATAGGGGGCTACAAGGGACAATTTTATTGAATATATTTTGATAAAATTTATCAATAATAACCTAATTTGACCAATTCCCGAATGTAATTTTGTTTTATAAAACTATGAATAAAAATGCATTTAAAAAGTATTATGAGTTCACTTAAAACGTATATTTTTCAAAGAAATACGAATAACTTGAACACGTCTCCAAAAGAAATTACTTAACATAGTTCTCTTTTAAATATTTGTTTTTCCGTTAAAATAATCCTAATTTCAGATGTGAGCTATAATATAATAGTTATTCCTTTCTTAGACAGGGTATATAATGTCACATACACCTTCGGCTCATGAAATTAAAATCCTAAGCCGTGATTGTGACAGTGTATATCCTGTCTAAGACCGGAATAACATATAATGTAAGGTTTCCTATAGCATTACATGCAATTTGCATTTATTTTTACATAGAGAAGAGGGGCCTGGGTGGCCGAGTAGGTATGGTAGTTCGTCTACTATTGCTCACGTGGTCTATCAACACTGAGGTTGTAGGTTCGAGTCTCAATGCGGGTAGGGTGTACTCGACTCCAATTTTAATTGACAAGGAGTGCGAGTTTTCCTACCGAAGGTCAGGGGTTCTCTTCGGGTACTCCCGCTTCTTCCCCCCAATAAAAATTGAACGCAATGAAAAAAGTTGAAAAATTGTTGAATGTGGCGTTAAACATCGATCAAACAAACATAGGGAGGAGCGGTGGTATAAATTAGAGAGCATTTCTCTAGTGGTCTCTAGAGTTTTTCTAGTCTGACTTCGATTATAGGGGTTTCAAAAATTTGGTATATCACATATCATAATCTAATTAAGAATAAAACACAAAACTATCACTTAGCCTATGTGAGATGGCTTATAATATTTTATAATATTAGCGTTTCCTGTGATACTTGGTACTTCGTTGGAAATAGAAAATTATTTATAAACGAGTGGCAAACTTTCTTTCTTATGTTGTAATCACTTGATTAGCATGTGGAATTTATGTACTCATACAAAATATTATGGTCTTTTCTGTTCTGTTATTAGTATGGCCATAGCGCATACAAGGGGAAATCAATTAGCCGTGGCTGCGATAGATATTGGAACAACATTTTCCGGATATGCATTCTCTTTCCGATCAGATTTTGAAACGAGTCCTACTAGAATCTACACCAATGATTGGTCTAAAGAGGGCGCTTCCAATCCTGAGATAAAAGCGCCATCTGTAGTTTTGCTGAACCCTGATCAATCGTTTAATTCGTTTGGGTATCTAGCACAAACGTCTTACACGGAGTTAATGGACGACACTCCAGAGACGGCACAAAATTATTACTTTATAAAAAATTTCAAAATGCAGCTGTATGACAGGGTAAATATTGTAAATAATGCATCACGTGACTTCAACATACACTAAACCATCCCAAAACAGAATTAGCAAAAACAAACAATTTTAATCTTTCTTAACTATTTAGCTATTTATAGTTGTTTAATGTGAGGCGGTAAATTCACAATGGTCATTTTAGACCTTAAGTCAAAGGCCACATTATATTATTTTTGTGAAGGGTATTAGTTTGACAGTATGTACAATTTTAAAAACAACACATTTGGCACAGGTCAGCAAAGCTGTCTGTGACAAATATGTTTTTGATTCTGTTTTGCAGGAAATATCGCTGGATATGATGATTACAGAAGTCAATGGCAAGGAAGTGAAGGCATTGAAAGTCTTTACAGATGTCATCAAATATCTGAAGGATCATCTTCTAATGCAGTTCACCAGAAAATTTGGTGATTTCTCGATAAAAGATATATTTTTTGTGATAACAGTTCCAGCCATCTGGAGTGATGCAGCTAAACAATTTATGAGAGAGGCTTCTGAAAGAGTAACTATAACATACAAAACATAAGTTACTTAATTGTTCCTTATTGAACTTATTGAGTGTAAACGAAAATCGGTAGCAGTTTTAAAATTCATTAAAAAAAATTAAATGCGAAATTCATGTTATAAAAGCGAAAATTGAATCTTTAAGAATGGCGACGTTTTCTTTTTGATATTTGTTCTGTAATTAACAACTGACATTGTATTTTAACTTCTCAGGCCGGAATAGGTCATTTACAGATGATGCTTGCTTATGAACCAGAAGCTGCTGCTCTGTATTGCAGCTTACTTCCAGAGGACCAGGGAATAGCAAAGTATTTCCAGGAAGGCCGACGAATTATGGTTGTAGATCTAGGAGGTATATGAAAGTTTTTTAATTACCCTGTACAAATAAGCAAAGAAATACTAAAGTGGCAATAAAATCTCGAAGTCCAACACACAAAGACAAGCCTTGGGATATACAACAAAACAACACACAAACAGAAGCCAGCGACACGAATTCTCGAGGAAATGAGAGTCCCCCGGAAGAGTGAGCAGTTCCTGCCTGTTGCAACATTTTGATATAGTCCTTGTTATTAATTTTGTATTTACTACACCAACATTGCGAAATTATTTTTCAATTCTAATGCTTTACTACCATGGTGTAGTCGGTGGTATCTGAATGTGGCGTAACAATCTTGAGGTGGCGAAACTCGCATAATAGTAAACTTTGCTATATTTGATGGCTGCCTGAATATATAAGATTTGAAAAGTAAAAAGGTAAGTTTTGTAAATGTATCACAATTTTTACACACAAAATTTTTGAACTTACGGGGATGCAGGGCACATTTAATGAAATAATTTATCATCGAATTTTCATCGCAGAAATGACCCATGCTCTCATTTTTAATATAAAACCTATTATTTATGTTTTGTATCTCGTGCCTTGACTGTAAATTACAAATTAAAAAAAAGTATCAGGAGCTACCACGGTATGGCAAGACACTCGAATTTCGTCCTTACTCGAATTTCGGCGATGTTCCTTCATTCAGCAATGTAAACACTGAACCCAAAGCTAAATTAGTTTTAAAATATCGTGCATTTATTGCTCTAACCAAATGACTCCTAAATAATAAAATACAGCGCGTTTCAACGAAATTAACGTCCGTTAAAGCGACACACTTTCATCGTCGAAATTTATAAGACGCAAGATGCACGTTTAAGCACTTTTTCATTTCAATAGGAAAACTTAGTATTTTTGTTAAACAAAATATATCTGGTAAAAGTACAACAACTAATTCCTCAATAATAATGCACAGGTTCAAATTAGCGTCTTCCCCGCCGAAATTTGAGTGTACTACCATAAATGATATTAACTCAATTGTGATATGAGGTTCAAATTTAAGTAAAATAAAGTGAGACAGGAAAACAACTTAAAAAAAACCTAAGTTCAGGACAGAAAACACACTACAAATAAGTACAATTAAAGACAAAAATCTTGTGCAATAATGTTTAATATGACAGTCTTTAGGTCAGTTCAGTAGTTTACTGTTGATCAATATCGCTTTGAAAAATTTAACCCACTTTTAGAAAATTTCACTCACAAAATTGAACATTTGAGTGAAATTCACACCTCATATCAAAAAGCTAGGCAGAACACTGCATATAAATATTTGTACACGTTTTTAAAAAAATAGTGTATTATTTCATAGTAAATAGTATTATTTCATAGTAAATATTGAAAACAAATTAACATAAATTTCACCATAAACGTAAAAAAGATTTTAAGAAAAAATGACAGATCCTCTTAAACATGATTCAAAATCGTGCCTGTTTCTCATTCTCTTTCTTTAAGGTGGCACAGTCGATATCACAGTCATCAAGATAATCAAGAAATCAGAAAGAATGACGTATTTTGAACATGTTTATAAGGTTAGCGGAGGGCCATGGGGTGGCAATACAGTAAATGAAAAATTTGAAGCATTTCTTTGTGACGTAGTGGGAGATGACGTCATATCAGAATTTAGAAGGGAATATCTTGCCTTATATTTAGAAATGGTTAATGATTTTGAAGTGAAAAAGAAAACAAGCGCCACAAATAAAGTAAATATCAAAGTTCATGGTGAACTTGTAGATTTGTATAAAAACATTAAGTCGAAAGATCTGAAAGTGGAATTGGAGAAGAAATTTAAACAGGAAGTTAAATTAGTTCGAGACAAGCTTCAATTCAGTTCTGCTTTCATCGAGACATTTTTCGAAGACTGTGTGGGAAAAATCATAAAACATATCAATAAAACGTTTGCAGAAAGAGGCTGCTGTTATCCTTCTACCATTGTCTTAGTTGGAGGATTTTCTGATTCTCCACTTGTCTGTGAGTCAATAAAGAAAGCATTTCCGGTTGTTAAGGATATAGTTTCGCCGTTTGGAGCGTCATTCTCTGTTTTAAAGGGATCAGTTATATTTGGACATGACCCTACTATTTTTACCGGAAGAGTCTGTCGCGAAACAATAGGTGTCGCGTTACATCGACCGTACGATCCAAAACTTCATCTTCAAGAGAAAACATTCAAACTTTGCGGAAAAACACGGGTGGACGATTGCTTCGAAAAGATGTTTTCATTGAACGAAGTTGTCAAACTTGGAGAAACAAGATCTGTTCAGGTGCACGATCATTTGAGCGATCATATATCACAAATCCGACGAACACAACCGAAATTCGTCGAGGTTTATTCGACAATAGAAAACGAACCAATCTACGTGACGGACCCAGGCTGTAAAATCAAGGGAAAAATAACTGTGAATCCACCGGATGGGATGTGGCCTGAAATAGTCGAAGGATTTATTGAAATGGAAACAGGTGGAACTGAAATCACAGTCAGATACAGAGACAAATCTAGTGGCCATACCACAGAGGGCAAAATAGATTTTTTATAGAATACTTGAATAAAACAATGCTCTATAGCAACTGAAAACTGGATTGAAAGTCCATTTAAAGTTTTGGAGATCATGTTTGGGAAAAATGAGGTTAATTTCGAAAATATAAAATGAGAAAAGAATGTTAAAAAATATGAAAACATTATATGGGATAGGAGTTAAACAAAATTGGAGGCGTGGGAATGTGTTTATTTTATAGATTGTATAGACCAAAAATCACACCGGGACGTCACATAGTTATCTTCAAATATAAAGTTTATATAACATGATTAAAACGTTTATACGAATATAGAAATGCATGCACTTCCAAAGTTCTGTGGTAAATCTTACTAGCGATGCCGTCTGCCAATTATCTGAATAATAGCTGTATATGAAGTTAAGACCCGTTATTATTTATCTTTTGTTGTGGCTGTGGATTTTACCGTGGAATATAATTACCAGTGTCAAATTTATCATTTTTTGTTCAGGATTGTTGCAACACTTGTGCACTGTTGTTATTCTCTGTAGTTATTATGATGCTCAAGTATCGGTCTGGCGAGCTGTCAAGTGTTTGCAGTGGATTTCACAAAAATTCGTAAGTGTTGGAAGATCAAATGGAAATAACATTGTGACGTCAGCATTTACGATGTATTTTACACTTGAGACTTTTTGTGAAAAAACCTCGCAGATACTGTTCAAAAGTACATGTAAAAAAAGTCTGTGTTGTATTGTTTATATCAATTTTTTTTAAATATCTATTTCATTTATGATTTGTAAGGTAAAAATATGGAACATACAATAATTTTGGCATGCACAATTCCTGAACACAAAAAGCGCGAAAAAACCTTACCCTGCGAGTAAAAGCTGCTATACAATCCACAGTATAGGTGAACAAAATGAAAACTTGGGGACGCACATTACAATGACAGGATTTTAAAAGAAAAAAAACTCAAAAAAATATTTATTTTAATATTTATTAAATGCATATTTTCAACCATAAAAATGCGTTTGAAGGATATGAATCTACAAAGTAGAATCAGTCTTTCGTCAAGAAGACACATCCAACGGTACTATGTTTTAAAGGAACTATGATAGCCTTCTAGTAACAAAAAAGTAAGAGTTTTATACCACAGATTCATACAAAAAACACTGGTAAATCAATGAATATGCCACAAGGAACCTGCCGCTGATGTGGCCAAATCCGGTTTTATGTATACAAATAACTTAACGAAGTTTTTCCAATCAATCATTAAAATCTAATTTTCCTGTTATAAAATTGCCAAGTGCGCCAGGATCATCAGATCTGTAATAATCTATACACAATTCTCTGAAGTATTCCAGGTCTACTTTCTTTGTATTATTCTGAAAATATATAAAAATAAATTGTATTGGATTGAGATTATATATGGTTTTGATGTAACTCGTTTCAGCTATGACCTCATGCAGTTACAGAGAAAGAAACCCTAGTTGGCGAGTGCATTTATCCTTATCGTGACCGATTATCGAATACTCCTATATTATATTTTTGGTGACATTAAGAGCAAAACAGTGTTAAATATTTCATATGACAATGTCTCAGACTACACACCAATAGAATTGAGGGTCTCTGTGGTTAAGGTAGTTAAACACCTACTAGTGATCACGTGCCTGTCAACACTGATTTTGTTTCATTGAATCAAGTTTAACATCACCTTCAGCTATATAATGACGTCCAGTTTATATAGGTGGAAGCTATTACACCAATGACCTGCGGTTGGAAAACTGGCCATACTTGTTAATTGAGATTGGAGTTAGGAAGACCTCCCTGAGATCAGGCTGAAAACCACCACCTCAGTGTTGACAAACCAGTACGAGGCCCGTACTCGGATAAATCAATCTATACCCTATGACAGGAAATGAAGGTTATGAATAAAAACAACCAGGTACATGAGATCTTAACATTCTGGAACTCTCACAACGAAACCTTATGTTTTGTGCCTTTATCCAAATATGGTTCTGACATTAGAATCTTTGCAAATTTTTTTTGGATTACCATTTCTTAATGTTCATCCATTTTGGACTTCTACTCTACTCTACAGGGCCTATCGAAGTGGACCCTTGTGAAGGCATTCATTTACTACGGTAAGATACAAACTTACGCATGAAAACATTAGAAAAGCATTCCTGGAGTCTTTAGGTGGCACTCCAAAGTCTGATAATACATATTCAAACTCTTCTGCGTCCACTTTTCCATCAGCTGTAATAAAAACGCAATGAATTGTTTATATACAAAAGTCATTACAACAGCAAAATTTTGAGGCACGTTAAAAGCAAAAAAAATAAATTAACTGAAAAAGATGGAAAAGTATGAAGAATGACAAACTCGATTGTTCTAGAAATTTTAAAGCATACACGTTTGCTACAGTACCGACCTACTGCAATGTAAGTATGAAGCTGTCACTAAGCTAGCGTTATGTTTACAATACCTGCCAAGGAATCAAATGGTGCCACTGCCATTTTTAAAAACCAATGGGTGATTATCAACGATAGATGTCATAGCTGGCGATGGACAAAGATTGCCATGTATTAATTATTTTCAATGTAACTGTCTCGATGCCGTAGTATGTATTTAAAATGCTTGACCTGTTTTCACAAAATATCTCAAATTTGAGAATTGCATCATTTTATCATAAACTTTTGTAGATTTTGAAAAAGATTAGGCTCATTGCAGCCGCTACAAAAGGCTAAATTCTCCGTCTCTACCCAAAACTTTATACTTTTCCAGTGGCAGTATAAACTGTGTTCCCTGTGTCCCATCATTCCCCCTTTTCCGTTGATAGTTTGTTAATTAACATGTTCTCGTCTTGAATAAAGATGAATTACTGCTCGCTAGGCGTAAAACAAACATCCAATTAATCAATACACGAGCAGTGCATAACATTTGTCAAGCATGTTATCAACTTTTGCAGCAAAGGGTTTATATTTTAATATATGCAAGATCGAGATCCAAAGTATTATTATTTACCGGATGTAATAGTACAGTTGTGTAATATTTGTCGGATGACGTACTTTGTGACTGTATGCATATAGGAGTACCATTCAAGACATGCCCTCTACGGTACACTCCACGTTCTATTTTTTTTAAACACTTCATAACATGCTTTTGTAAAAAAATGTTATTTATCAACAAAAGGCTTAATGGTTTGGGAAGTGGCAGACATGAGAAAGGAATTATACCAACAAACTTTTATGTTGTGCCCCTGACCTCCCATTGTCAACTTTACTAAAAGAATTTCTGTAAACGCACATGAAGACAATCATAGTATACTATTGAATGCGATTTATAGTTTTCATTACCTGTTTTGTGGTAATTGTATTTACCTGTTCTGTCGTATAAGTTGAATTTATACTCGATATACTGTTCGAGCCATTCGGGTAGTTTCCGTTCGGGTGGATCTTCGTCGTCCTTCTTCGTTAGTTTGATACAATGCTCGTGAAATTTTTGCCACATTTTCAACTAAAAGGATACATTGGCATAAATTATAACTAGAAATAAATGACTGAGAATACGAAATAAAAATAGTAAAATTATTAAATCCAAGATCGATTCAAATTATTTTATTTTAATAAAGGGTTCACAAAAATATAGCAAATATATAAGACGTAAAAATAGTAAAGAATTGACTGATTGAAAGGTAGAAACTAATAACAATATATAACAACTTTACATGTTACAATGCAAAACTGGAAAAAGAGATTGATATGTTCTACTGAATGTACTTGTTCGTTACAATCAGGAATAGTTTAAAAAAGAAATCTAGCAGTGGACTTTTAAACTATCATGTTTTTACAATAAATGTAAAAAAAACATTTGATCGCTATTTGCAGTATTTTCCTGTGATCGTCGTGTGCGATATTATTCCATCTCACTCTACTAGCGTGAGATAGGCCCATCGCAACTTGCTGTCAAGACTTCGCTAAGTAAACACTGTGACGACACAATGTTACAAAATTATTTACGTATTTTGAAACTCGATGCATTTTCTCGTCATCTCATTTCAGGGCTGTCTCCCTTCAATGAGATATGGACGAGAAAACGCATCTCGTTTAAAAAAACGCAAATAATCTATAATGATCGTTTGTTAGATTTTTAAACAACAATTTCATGATTAAAAGATATTAATTTTAAGATCTCATTTTTTAATTAAATTGAGAAAAGCTAATCTTAATTTTCAATTTGAGATTTTTTGTTACAGTTTCTTTGGTTTTATGTTGGTAACTATTCATCTCTTTTAAAAAGTTTATGTGCAGACATACAAAATACCCAGATGTTTTGAAAGTTAAATTTTAAAGACAAATGAATCATTAATTTTCCTTTTTTTCGGCATTTATACATGTACATTTAGATTCAGAAAACTATTCAACGGGGGATAACTCGTACGTGTTTTGACGAGTACAACGCGATATTAATACAGTGAGTTCCAACTAAGGTTGCATAAACCTAAATGAAATCCAAATACATGCCACTGATTAGGAATTGGATGTTAAAATAACAATTGTTTACGTCAAGATAATTACCTTCTTTTTCCATTGCATTCATAGGTCTGCTTAGTACCAAACCATGATGCCGAATTAGAATTTTTCACATCTTAGCAAACTGTAGAACTGTCACGTTACGGTACACTATACTTTAACAGTAAGTGAACTGGACACACCGCACTGGCCTAGATTTATTTTAATTTGCCGAAGTGGTCGGCGTCCTTACCAAGAACTATCACGCAGAGGATGAGGGGGTAGCTGGAATATTGCATTCATAGACTTGCGTAGTATCAAACCAAGACGCCGAATTGAAATTTTTACCTCTAAGTAAACTGTAATAGATGCCACAGTAAGAACAGGTCACCGTACACTATACTTAACAATAAGTGAACTGGACAGACGACATTGGCCTAGATTTATTTTAATTTGCCAAAATGGTCGACGTCTTTACCATGAACAATCACGCAGAAGACAGAGGGGAGCTGGAATAGAACCGAACCTGATCGTCTAATAGTCAAGACATACCATTGTTTTGGCCAAACTGAAAATATTTTATACACTGAAAGGACCTTACACGTTAAGAGACAATTGGTCCGTTACCTACCCATTCTTCGGTGCTTATCTTCCCGTCGTTATTTTCGTCTCCCTCGTCTTGTAACTTCCGCCATATAGTTATAAATAGCTCGTTGGTCTGTTGGTATTTATCTGTTCCTACTTTCCAACCACTCAGATCACAGATTTTCTGTAAACAAAAAACTATAAATTTATTATTTCGAAATTTCTACGTTTGTACTTGGTAAGAATCTTTAAGCCAAGAATCATCGAGCCGTTAATCCCGAAAATGAATTTACCTTAATATTTATTAGAACTACAAGGATTAAACGCATATTTTTGGTAATTTATCGCTGTATGAACGAGGTCGAATTACTCACAAACAATAAACGACCGAATATATTAAAAATTATTTATATTTCAATTTGTTTCCAAAGCTTAATAACATAAAATAACATCTAAATTGGTTGTTCCAGTAAGATATCTCGGAATATGTCATATTTGAAGCGGTACTGCTGTTTTTCTAGTAATGCTTTGATCTGCCCTACTGTTAAATACTATGAGAAAACCTGATGATGGAATGTCCACAGGTCATTGATTATGTTTATCTTCACGTGTAAAATACACAGACTTGGGCGGTGTTACGCCCTTTTCCTAGTACAATATATTATTTGTAGAAGTGTGTACTGTTATTAGACATTAGATGGACTTAACCGCAGAAGATTAAAACAAAACCAAATCGTACATAATGCAGCTCAGGTTTTTCCACCAGCCAGCCCATAGTGGTAGAGGTAATACATTGTTAACTTGTCTTTGATTGATTGATTGATTGATTGATGTTTAACGTTCAGCAAGCGTCTCGTCTTTGAGTTGACATGTTATTTTATTTTCTTTGGTTGTAGAAGGACCATATTGGAAGGTTTCACAGTGCATGACCAACAGAGATATCCAGTGCGTCCACAAGTGTCAGATAGGAGAGGCCCTTTGGTTGGAGGAATTTCAGGTTATAAAAAAGAAAGGCTGAACGCGGACCGTAGTTGTTAGGGTGTCTGGAGAACGCCACGCTCCTAATACGACAAAGACTTTTTTGTAGACAAAAGAAAAGGCTCATATTAACCGCTGCAATTTCTCCGCTTCTACCCAGTACCTCATACCTTTCGGGTGACAATAAAAATTTTGTTCCTGTTCTTCCACCCCTTTTTCACTTTGATTTATTTTTGTTCTCGTCCTAAATATACCTGAAATATTGCTCTATGGATGTTACACAAATTTTGGGTGTATCATAAGATATGTTAGTCTATAACATTTACAAGCATTTATGTTTACAATTAACAAAATAAGATTAAAGAGTAGAGTAGATGTTGGTCTTCTACCACATGTTAACTACCGGAAACAGAACTGTAGACGTTGGTCCTGCCATACCTGAAATGGCGGGAAAAGTAGAGACGACGTTAGTCGTCTGCCATATGTGAACTGGCGGTAAATGTAGAGTAGACGTTGGTCCTCTACCACATGTTAACTGCCGGAAACAGAACTGTAGACGTTGGTCCTTTGCCATACCTGAAATGGCGGGAAAAGTAGAGAAGACGTTAGTCGTCTGCCATATGTGAACTTGCGGTAAATGTAGAGTAGACGTTGGTCCTCTACCGCATGTTAACTGCCGGAAACAGAACTGTAGACGTTGGTCCTTTGCCATACCTGAAATGGCGGAAAAAGTAGAGAAGACGTTAGTCTTCTGCCATATGTGAACTGGCGGTAAATGTAGAGTAAACGTTCGTCGTCTTCCATATGTGCACTGGCGGGAACAGGAGAGTAGACGTTGGTCGTCTGCCATATTTTAACTGGCGGTAAAAGTACAGCAGACGTTGGTTCTCTACCATATGTGTACTGGCGGTAAATGTAGAGTAGACGTTGGTGGTCTGCCATATATGAATTGGCGGGAAAAAGCAACATCCACCGGAGCTGCAGTGTTGAGTATTACTGTTAAGTCGCGATCCGTCGCCAAGTAAACGTTCCCAAAAAAACAATGTTTCATTCTCGAGCGAATATCGAACAAATGTTCTGTCTTGCAAATACTTCTGATTCAATTATAATATTTACATTTCACCGTTTATATAATATCCAATCGTAAACATTGTTGATATGCTAGACGGTAAAAACAATTTCTTCGTCAAAGCTCAAAATTAATAAAGAAAAACATAATGTCAAAGTGCAAAATTGATCATTAATTCCTTTATTGCAAGTAGAGTAGCTTTCAATTTACGAAAATGTTTGTATGTACTGTATTGACAAAGACATTCAATCCGTCTGAGGACCCTGTTTTTATTGAATGAAGAACAACTCGTTACGCCAATACTATACTACAAAATCAATTAATTATGTAGACAATGTTTTCTATATAGTTTTACTACAAAAATAATGACATTCTAGTACGGATATAAGAAGGATCTAAGAAGATAAATTCCTTAATTATATATACTGAACATTTTATTGTGAGATGGTTCCTTGGGTTTATCCGCCACTTTCAGCAGTATTTCAGCGACTCCCCCATATTAAGTCGAGGTTCGTGTTACTTCAGTGTTGGTGTTTGCTTCTGTTTGTTTTGTTGTTGTCCCCAACTGTATTGAATTCTTGTATGACCATCCAGCATGTAATGATGCAGTAACAAGACGTTAAGAGAGCGGATGAATATATATGTATTTATCATCTTAAAAAATCATTAACTATTCAGATTTTTCAATCAATTTTAAAATTTTGCAAACAAATGTCTAAATCTTCACATAAGATTTAGCAATGAAAATTAATGGGTTAACTGTCACAACTATATTAAATAGCTCATTTATTAATTAATAAAATATTTTCTACATTTTATTTATAGTAGTATTTCGTAACACTGACAGCTTAATGTCTTGTTTATTCAATCAATACACGCTGGTCTGAACAATAAATCCAATATTTATAAAAGGTCATGCAATATGTCTCAAATGTCAGATTTAAACGACTCAACAGGTAAATACGTAAAGCCAAAGTGATCATCGTTGGCTTCCGCAATAAACCTGTAACTCTGCGATATAGCTGATCATTTCGAAACTTGAGGCTCCTAGAAGCCTGGATCGCTCACATAAACCTGAAACCAACTGACATGCAACTCTTCTTTTTATACCGGCCGCAAGGTTAGTATATAGTGGTGGAAATGTCCGTTCGTTACACTTTCTCTTATGCGCATATCATCCTACACTAATGGAATTTGATGAAACTTGCACAGAATCTTTGTCACATAGTGCCATTGTGACCTGATATTAATATTTTGATCGGAACGATATTTCGGGTTTCCCAAAGAAAAACACGGACTTTGTCATTGACAAAATGGAAGCGGGGTATCAATTAGTGAGCAATGCTCACAGTTTTTCTAGTTTATCTAGCTTTTCTTTCTGACATTTTAAAAGGAATAACTCTTATAAGGAGCTGTCCAACACCTACGCACCAATTTTCATTTTGGCAATCTTCATGAGCTGAATAATTTTTATTTCAAAAGGATTCTTTTAGCTATTACGGTTTTCAAGTTATTGAGGAAAAATGACGAAAGTCGACAATTTTGACAATTCAGGAGCCATAACTCCTATAAGGCATCATCACACAACGTCAACTCAAAGAATTCTTGTAGAGCTTTTGATGCTGAGGAAAGATGTTCACTTCAGATTTCCTGCATCTGTTATACTTTTTGAAGTATACGTCAAAAACTATCTCGACCCATCTGTTATATTTTTAGCCAAGAAGTTTTTTAGAGCTTTTGATGCTAAAGTAGGAATGTCTCTTCGGTTTTCCTGTATCTGGAGTACTTTTTAACTGTAAGCCAAACACTGTATTTTGGCCATCTGTTCATTTTTAGCCAAGGTGGGCATGTTGGTTGGTCTGCGGTCATAACTTTGGGAAATTTGGTCGAGGACATTTTACTAATGATGTGTGCAAAGTTTCAAAGCAATCCATTTAATGATTTTGGAAACGAAGATTTTTAAAGGAAATTTAACGACAACGACGACTGATGCCAAGTGATGGCAATAGCTCATCTGACCACACACCATCCAAAAGCCCCACCCATCCCCTCCCCCCTGCGATAATAAAACAACACCCCAAAACAAAAACAAATCAAAGGGAAACAAACAACCCCAATTGGTCTTCTATAATCAGTGGTTGTCTACTTATGGAACGGTTCACATATACAAAGTATTACCTTTCTGGCCAAATCAAAATCTTTCCATTCTAAAATTCCATCTTTATTTAAATCTAAAATGAAAATTACAATATAAATTAATTGATGGGCACAATCGCATAAAAATTTACTGGAATCCATTTTTGTTGTGATGCGGAAACTAAACCTACATGTAAGTGCACAAAGTGCATGATGTGGATGCGCAGAGATTGATGTCCCATCGCCATGTTGTTTAATCCATTCGTTCATCTATCGATGAACCTAGATCAAGTGTGAATTATAATACTTTACTTGTGTTAGATAATGATCATTTTTGTCGGAAAGAGTTTGGCAGCCAGGTACTAATGCTACTCCTTGATATGTTGAAAAGATCTAGCAAGATGTTCATGTAAATATGCAGAAACGTTGTAGCGAAAATTTGAAATTGAAAGCGCGCAAAAACACAAGTCGCTTCCAGTGTAAAAAAAAATGCATGAATAGTAACTTCCGTTTCGGTGTGGCAACTGAAATCACTTTTAATTAGTAGAGACATATTGTCGTTGAAAAACTAATTACTTGTAGGTATAAACCCCCCCCCCCCCCCCCGAGATAATGTATTTTATCAGATTTAGCCTTTTATACAAGAGGTGGCGATAAACAATTTAATACAATGACTTCGTTGAAATATAAGATGGTGGCATTTTCAAAAACGTCACGTTTCTATATTCTTTTTTTGTAGCAGAGGTATGTATACGTAATAAAATAAATCTACGAATAGAAAAAAATTATTTATTTTAGCTTTAAAAAAAATTAAAATATTTTAAAAGAGGGTGTTTACTTTAATTAAAAAAAACCCTCAAACCATTTATCGATACATTGAACACAATCAGAGAAAACTCAAGTCGTCATCGGTGTGCAGGGGTCATAAGTAAATTACGGGTAAATGTTGCACACGAGTTAGTGTGCAGGGGTCATATGTAAACTACCGGTAAATGTTGTACACCGGTTAGTGTGCAGTGGGTCACAGGTATATTACGTGGTCACAAACACGAGTTAGTGTTCATGGGTCATAAGTAAATTACTGGTACTGTTGCACACGTGCTAGTGTGAAAAAGTCATAAGTAAATAACGGGCAAATGTTGTACACGAGTTAGTGTGCAAGGGTCATAAGTAAATAACGGGTAAATGTACACGAGTTAGTGTGCAGGGGTCGAAAGTAAATTACGAGTAAATGTTGTACACGAGTTAGTGTGCAGGGGTCATAAGTAAATTACGGGTATATTTTGTACACGAGTTAGTGTTCAGGGGTCACTTGAGGGAGGGGGTTAAAAATTTCGACATTTTTTTTTTTATCTTCAGAAATTTTTCGTTTCCATGTTTGGTTTTTATATTAGTTTAATGGTTGATGTACACTTTTTGATGGGGGGGGGGGGGTGGTGGGGGTCTCCAAAAGTGTGCTTTTTGCACACTTGTGAAAATGGTTGACAATTATGGACAACCCCTAAGTAAATTACTGGTACATGTTGTTCACGAGTTAGTGTGAAGGTGTCATAAGTAAGTAACGGGTTAATGTTTGATAATCGATTGAAAGTGTGCTATTTGAATCTACATGTATGACTTATATTATCTGACACATCCCACAGGACTGTCTTTCTATTTTTCGTGCATTGGACAGCTACTGCACAATCAATTTTTCTTCGCCGAAGCAAATTTAAGGTTCTAATCAAAAGGAAAGATGAAGTTTATAGCAAAGTTATATTTGCATGCATTGTGAAATTAAGCGCCAAAACGCAGTATTTTATCGACTATAAGAGGTTTACATTATACAGTTCTATCAAATTCATCACACTTCGGAATACATCTAGCTTCATTAATGCAACAACTCCAAATCGTATAATTCGCGAGGTCTCGGAAGGGTTTATCGCTCTTCAAACAGAAACAAAATCATTGTATGACTTATTTTTAAATATAAGAACTGAGCTTGTTTAAAAAAAACCCATATATTTCTAATGTCAATCTTTAAATTAAATTGAACCAATAAACATTGATACTGATAATGGATCCTTGTAATCGTAAACATTAGAAAAGATTTCTTTTCTCGTATTGAGCCACTTGACAACTTCAATTAAATTAGTTAATAAAAATTCATTCAAGACATTTTCAAACCACTTTCAAAATTAGTTTTAGCGGAACAGAGAATAGTTTATTTATCTAATATGATTTGTAATAACGATCTATAGAATGACAAAATTAGGATTTGTATCATAAAAACATCTGAATTCGTAAGCTGAGATACTTGGTCCACGGTTATCCTTTAGCATTACAAAGCAGACATTTTTGGGAGACTGTATTTGACCTGTATAACCATCTTATTACCTATGACAAGGTAATTACGTCAGGTAATTGTCAACAGGATTTCACACGGATGTTAGATCTTGAACCCTCTAAAAAACTTAGCAGAATATAATAAGAGCTATTAATCATTTAAACGCAAAAAGAACCTGTAGGTTTAAAATGTTTAGGGTTAAATGAAGTTTTTAGCCACGTTGCGCTACATGGATATCATGGCGTCCATGTTTACGTACAGGGGGCAGTAGTTCCAAGCAACATGGATATCATGGCGTCCCATGTTTACGTGGAGGGGCTTGGGTTCCAAGCTACATGGATATCATAGCGTCCATGTTTACGTGGAGAGGCTGGGGTTTCAAGCTAAATGGATATCTATCGTCCATATTTACAGGCAGGGGTCTGGGGTACCAAGCAACATTGATATGGCGTCCGTGGAGATGGGGTACCCAGAAAGAACACTTTAATCCTGGCAGAAAAAAACAGCTATTTTTCTTTAAAAGTTAGAGTCGAGCACTCAAACTCATAACGTCTGTGTTAACACGCCGCTGTACTATTTTGAAAAGCAGGTAAAAGTATATGTAATAAAGAGTCGAACTATTCATATATTAAGTGACGGTATTATTTGTACATCTGTTACCACATTTAAAATTTATCAAAATGACTCATATTCATTAGGTGTCGTTTACTATCATAAAAACTAATTTGCATATTTGAACAGCGTAATATTTATATACAGTTGTATAAAATTGTATTTTATAGATATGTATTGTAACGATCGATTAGTTGATAGATGAATGTCATCTATCTCCAGTACAAGAGCTACTTAAACATACATTAAATGTGTTTTTTGTTGTTCAACGTAAATTTCAACCATTGTTGGAGCTACATCGTGGCATCCAGTTTGATAGGGGGGAAATCCCTGTGTACCCAAAGTAACCCCCGACTTTAGAAGGAAAACTGGCCATCTTTGTCGATTAAGTTTTAAGTCGAGCTCACCCTATCCGCAGTGGTACTCGTACCCGCAACCTTGACAGACCACGTAAGCAATACCAGAATACTAACTACTGTAACCATTCGGACACTGAGGCCCCTATACATAAAGTTAATTGATTCATATCCGTAAACAGGTCCATGGCCAGCACAACTAAATAGCCACAGGAAAAAGAGGGCATAATTAGTACGACAGGACACCTGCAAACTGTTGCCAACAGGCTAAGTACTCATTTTTGTGATGAGATAAAGGTGTCTATAACGAAGTGTCCCTAATCAATATCTATGTCAAGGGTTTTAAAGACATATAGCGTTAGCTTTGAACAGATGAAACACGCGTTACTTTTGAGTAGATGAAACACAAGTTTTTTTAATAGAGGAAACACTCGTTAGTTTCAAGTAAACGAAACAAGAGTCAGTTTTGAATTGATGAAACCCGCGTAAATTTTAAGTATATGAAACATGCGTCCAAATTGAGTAGATGAAACATGCGTCCAAATTGAGTAGATGAAACATGCGTCCAAATTGAGTAGATGAAACACGCGTCCAAATTGAGAAGATGGAGCATAAATGAGGTTTCATTAGATGTAACATGCATCAGAATTGAGTAGTTGAAACACGCGTCTGTTTTTAGTAAACGGAATACGAATCAGGTTTGACTAGAAACACTCGTTAGTTTTGAGTGGACGCGTTGGTTTATTTTGAGTAGATAAAACATGCGTTAGTTTTCAGTAGATGAAACACGCGTTAATTTGAGTTGATGAAACACGCATCGGGTTTGAGTATATAAAACACGTGCATTTTAGTTTTGAATAGATGAAACATGCGTTGGTTTTGATAATATAAAACGTGTTAGTTTTGAGTAAATGAAACGCGTTAGTTTTAAGTAAATGAAACGAGCCTCACTTTTGAGTAGATAAACCCGCGTCAGCTTTGAGTATCTGAAACACGCAACAGTTTGAGTAGAGGGAACACGCGTCAATTTTGAGTAAATAGAAAATGCATCAGGATTGAGGATATGAAGCACGCGTCTGGTGTATTAAATTTCAGAACCCTTTGATGACAGTTTAATTGCTATTCTTACAGAAGCTAACTGACGTGGACATTATTTCCTAATATGATCGACCAAACAGATTATAAAATTATTTATTGGAGCTGACGTTCAACATCAAAAGGACAACAGTTTAATTTAATTTCTTATTAAGGCTATCTTCCTTTGTGTACAGCCATTGTAAGACCACTATTGCGGTTGTGAATAGATTATTTCCAAACATTCAACGCCATAACATATGATGACGATTTCATTCATTATTCTAATTCATTTAAACGTTTCCCTAACCATGATACAATAATTACTACAACTGTTATTTATGGAGGCAGTAATTAACACTTACTGTCCGTTGTTTCTTTTTTCCCTTATTAATTATTTTTTATTAATACGCAAGTGTTTATGTAGAATTGCCAACTGTCATAAATGTTGTAAGAGGCGGATAACGTGTTAAATCCTATTGCCTTTATGTAACAATAAAATATCTGAAAATTTCTGAAAGGGGGTTCCTACCGCAGGTCTGGGGTTTTCTCCGGGTACTCCGGCTTCCTCCCCGTCATGATATATCTGAAAAATTGCTTAAAGTTGTGGTAAACACCAAACAACCT